>JAMXBD010004156.1:0-81093 GCA_024138025.1 Combretum micranthum
ATCGAGGAGCTCGAAGTGTTTGGAGATTCATCACTTATCATTTTCCAAACTCGAGGCGAGTTCAAAACTAAGGATCCCAAGTTGATTCCTTATCATAATCACTTGGCGAGTTAGCAGAAAGATTCAAAGAAATTTCCTTCACTTTATATGCCGAGAACGAACTCAGAATCAATTTGCTGATGCATTGGCTACTCTGGCCTCTTTAATCCAATTCACTAAAGGAGCAAGAATACTCCTTTGCAAGTCCGAATAAGGAGTGAACCGCATTCTGTGCTGTGATTGAGTCAAGTGAACCATGGTTTCAAGATATCAAAATTTTCTTGCAAACAGGTAGCTATCTGAGTGTGCTACAAAGAAGGATGATCAGAAATCATTGAGGCGTTCTGCAAGTCATTTTTGCTAAGCGAGATACCCTATACAGAGGTCGTTCGAACAACCTTGTTGAGATGTGTAGATGAAAAGAAGCTCAAAAATTAATGGAAGAAGTTCATGAGGGAGTATGTGGACACTCATATGAACGGATATATGCTAGCTAAAAGATTATGAGCTAGGAATTTCTGGTTAACCATGGATGGAATCGGACTGTATCAAACATGTGAGATCTTGTCATTTATGTAAATTACGCAAACAAGATTAAATGCTCCTCCAAAGGAATTAAAGTCAATGTCGACACCATGGCCTTTTTCAATGTGGGAATAGATGTAATTGGGCCAATTTCGCCAAAAGCTTCAAATGGTCATCGATTCATACTAGTTGCAATCGATTACTTACCAAATGGGTGAAGCTGCTTCATACACAGTGTGACAAAAGTCGTTGTGGTGCGATTCATCAAAAGAGATATCATTGCTCGATATGGAACTCCAGAAAGTTCATTACGATAATGATACAAATCTGAACAACAATGCAATGACTGATTTATGTCAGCAATTCAAGATTAATACCGAAATTCCACTCCATATCGCCCACAGATGAATGTAGCAATAGAAGCCGCAAACAAAAACATCAAGAGAATCATTGAGAAGATGACAATTGCATACAAAGATTGGCATGAAATGCTCCATTAGCATTAATGGTGTATCGAACCTCTTAAGAGTGTCAACTGGGGCAACCCCTATTCCCTGGTATATGGGACTGAAGCTGTTTTACCAGTAGAAGTTGAGATTCCTTCACTCGAGTTGGCTGAAACAGAGCTCGAAGAAGCTAAATGGGTTAGAAAGGGTTTTGAACAGTTAATCTTTTAGATGAAAAAGGTTGGCTGCCATGTGTCATGGGCAATTGTATCAACAAAGGATGGCTAGAGCGTTATAATAAGAAAAGTCAAGCCAAGAAATTTTCAAGAAGGTGATTTGGTTCTGAGAAAAGTATTGCCAAATGTGCAAGATTCCAGAGGAAAGTTCACCCAAAAATGAAGGACGATATATAGTGAAGAAGGTCTTGTCGGGAGGAGCATTAATCCTTTCCCAATGGATGGACCCGATTTAAAGGATCTTGTGAACTCAGATGCTGTAAAGTTGTATTATCCTTGATCAATAGAATTTGTCATTTCAAGTGAATAATTGATTTTATTTTGATTAATTATAAGCAAAGTTGATATCCCTGAAATTCTCTGAAGTCGGATCAAAGCCTGACCCCAAAATTCTTCCAATAAAATTTCCAACCAAACATATTTGAATCATCAGAGAAAGAATTTGAGCATCTTATAATGCTGAATGAATGCATTTATACAGTTTGGTCTGTTGATTGTTCTTATTTTTTAAAAAAATATTACTGCAAAGATAACTAATTTTGATAAAAATTGAAGCATGCTTTTGAATATGGAATCAAAATTGTCATAAAAAAACTCCCAGTGAGCTGAAAAATCACAAGTATCCCTCAGTCTAGACTCGACAGATAGTCTAGTACTGAACAAAGTCAAAAACACTCCTTTCGAGATGGTGACCAAATTCAGAAACACATCTACTTAAGATGGTGACAAAGTTCAGAAAACATCTACTCAAGATGGTGACAAATTCAGAAACCCATCTACTAAGATGGTGATCAAGACAGAATTCAGAATCCATCCACTAAAGATGGTAATCAAGACAGAATTCAGAAATTCATCCACTCAAGATGGTGATCAAGACAGAATTCAGAAATCTATCCAAGAGGGGATCAAGACAAAATTCAGAAACCCATTACTAAAGATGGTGATCAGACAGAATTCAGAAATCCATCCATTTCAGATGGTGACCAAGACCAAATGACCAAACAAAGCCATAAGTCCGGCAAATGACCAAATTAAAGCCCATAGGTCCGACAGATGACCTAGCAGTATTCTGAGGTCTAGGCCCGACAGATGGCCTATCATTTTTCAAAATCTAGACCTATCATTTTTCAAAATTTGTCAGGTCTATCAGCTAGACCTGACAGATGGTCTATCAGTCTTATCAGCCTAGGCTCGACAGATGGCTTATCATTTTTCAAAATCTAGACGACGACGGTCTATCAGTCTAGGCCGACAGATGGCCTATCATTTTTCAAAATCTAGACCCGATAGATGGTCTATCAGTTTTCTAAGTCTAGGCCCGACAGTTGACCTAGCGAATCTCAAAGTCTAAACTCGACAGATGGTTTAGCACAAGATAAAAATCTCTTTGTTGAAAATAAAATTTGGGATGAGAAGCTAAGCAAAAATTGGTTATCTTTTTGTCTTTGTGGCAAAAGTTTTATTCAAACTTTACCACAAAGAGGGGCAGCTGTAGACACCCAATTTTTGCCCAATTAATTAAGGCTTAAATTTATAAAGTTAATTAAACAAAATCTTCTTTTTTGTTTAATTAAACTCATTTTTCCAAAAGCTTTAATTAAGTAATGAGTTGGCTAAGTGATCAAGGCACAGGCCAAATGGCCTGATGGTTAAATATATTGACCCAAACACACACCCAAGCTCAAGGACCCAGGTTCAAACCCTAGCAAAGGCAATTTTTTGCCTTTTTATCATCTCATTTTTTTTTTTTTTTTTTGCCTTTGCATCTTCCTCAAAGTGACTTTTTGCCTTACTTTGCATCAATTTTTAACTGACAAAACATCATTAATTGTTGAAATTGATGATACCATTGCAAAGTAGACATGGAATATGAAAGATCAATACACAATTCATGTGTAAAAACAACCCAAAAGTCACAAAATTCGTGCTAGAAAAATAAAAAAAATACAATTTATGAAGCATTCAATTGTCCATTAATGAGGATTTACAAGAATGGATAAAATTGGATGATTCATCTACCCACATTGAATGATTTGATGAAGAAAATGAAAGATCAATCGTCAATTCATCAGTTTGAAACAAATTGAACACGAATTATTGAATTAAATTCGTGCAAATGAAGAGGCAAAAATCGATTCGTTTATGAAGCAATACGAAACGTAAAATTGAGCTTGCAGCCTATAAATAGAGGGTACTAGGATCAAAAAGGCACAACTCAATTTCAACAAACACAATCAGAATCAAGAAATTCAAAAATTTCAAAACTTAGGGTTCTTAGAGAGAAAATTCGAAATTCGAAGATCTTGGATCAATTTCAATCCAATTTGAGTGTTTGAGGAGTTTAGGAACAAGTTTAAAGTGATCAAATGTGCTTGATTTGATCAATTTGTTCGAATTAAATTATGCAAATTTTTTTTAAAAAATTTCGAATTGGACCGCCGGCAACCACACCTCAAACCGCCGTCCACTGTGGTTCTGGGTGCACGCCACCACCAGGAGATTCGCCGTCGCACCAGGAGTCGGGCCGCACACTCCATCGCCGCGATCACCAGAGTCGCCGGAATCAGCCCCAAAGTGCCGCGACTTCGTCTTCTTCACCCATCGGAGTCCGAGATCCGACCCGAAAATCCGAACCCAACCCGGTCGGTCGTCGGTCAACGGTCGTCGGTCAAAAGTAAGCAGATCAAACGGCCCAGATTTGATCAAGCAGATCAGACGGCCCAGATTTGATCAAGTAGATCAACGGTCCAGATTCAATCAAGCAGATCAGACGACACATATTTGATCAAGCAGATCAAACGGTCCAGATTCAATCAAGCGGTCCAGATTCAATCAAGCAGATCAGAAGGTCCAGATTTGATCATCCAAATCCGGCGGCCCAGATTTGATCAAGGTGATTAACGCCCCAGATCGAGTCAACGATATCAGACGGTCCAGATCAAGCAAGCGCGACCAACGCTCCAGATCTGATCCGCTCCATCCAACGGCCCAGGTCAGTCCGCATTATTTTATTATTAGTTTATTATATAATTAATTTCAGAAAATAGCAAAAAATAGTAAAAAATTCAGAAAAATTCATAAAAAATTCAGAAAAATCCAGAAAAATCAAAATAATTATTTTTCATATAAATTTATTTTTTTTTGATATTTTTGAATATTTTTAATATGTATTTATACATAAATTGCTTTTAGAAATACATTTGATGCATAAAAAATAATTTTAATATATTGTAAAATATTTTGAATATGTTGTGAATTTATATGATGATTATCTAAATAATAATAATAATAATAATAATAATAATAATAATAAATTAATAATAATAATGATAAAAATAAATAAAAATGACAAATTGGATTTGCCAAAACTAAAAATAAAATGATTTTTGGACTTAGAAAAATATGTTTTCATAAAATAAAAAATCAATTGATTAGATTATAGGATCATCAAAAAATGATTTTCATAAAAATTCAAAATTTAATGAATTTAAAGTGAAAAGAGTTCAAAAACATAAAATTGATCAACAAATTAAGTTTTTTTTTTTAAAAGAACTACGTTTTGTCTAATCTCGATTAGCGAGTACGTAGGCACCTAAGGGGCGACAATAAAAAATGAATAAATATTTTTTGTTTATCATTTTGGTTATTTTTGTGTAGTTTTTGAGCAATAAAAAATATAAAAACATAAAAAGAAAAACAAAAAATGTGACTTGTAAATATTTTTATTTGAATTTTTGAGCATATAAAGGATAGATTATAAATTTAAAATTCCAAAAGTGGTAACCATTTGGTTTTAATAGGTTAGCCTTCGAATCCATGATATCTGGTTTTTAAAAAGTTTGTTTTTTTTTAAATCAAATTTTTTCGCAGACTAGTAGCTAAGTTAGGATCAACCGACCCATTGATCCTAGCTTTTATTTTTTCCCGATTTATATCCGGTGGCGACTCTAAATCGTTTTAAAAAATGAAAATTTCTCTTAACCCCTAGTCGATGATTTATGTTAAATGGGTTCGGGTTTAATTTGAATCGGGTTAGGAGAAATGAACCAGATAGTGAAAAAATCCAGGCTCGACAATAATTTTAATATAATTCTGAAAAAAAGGCATAACTAGTAACACAAATATCAATTTGGCCTACATCAAATAGTCTTAACATAGATCTAATCTATTAGATAAAAACATCACATGAAGTGGGAATAATTAATACAGTACTATCTATTTGCTTTTAACTCTCCATTCAAGTCTGCCAATACCCTTGCTACTTCTATTACTCACTAGTGGAAAGCTGACCCTTAAGAATATATGAAACCTATAGGATTATAAGCTACAACCAATTTAGTGTGTTATCTCTCAATACCACACTTCCACGAAAGTATAAGCAGATTATCAAACATTAAAGATACAATGCAAGCTATAACCACATAAAATACAATATCATACTTGAGTATCCAACATCCAAGTAAGATGCAAAGTTTTGTCCTATAAAACTAAGGATTCGAAAACAATATTATGTATATATTAAGTATAGGTTCTAGTATTAGGCCTTAGTTATAAGTCCTTTTTTCCCTCAAAAACAAAAATGTTAGACATTTGAAAAAACTTTAGCCTTCTTTGATTTCTTTACCAACCGTCAATGTGGGTGTAGAAGGTCTGCAAGGACAATCATTTCTAAGTTGCAACCACATGACTGGACCTAAAATAAAGGATAACTTCACCTAATTAATTTACTACTTAGTTTTTAGAGATCAAGGTAAGATAACGCAAGTAATCACACTTTACTACAGTCTTTCAAGAGTTATCATGCGATATTGGTAACCCATTAAGTATTTAAACACATTTGTGTAATGCATGATTGTTTATTATTTCAGCCAGGTATTTATTATTTTGGTTATTAAGGTAACAAACCAATATTCACATACACTTAATTTCTATCTTATGGCTTAATAGCATATACAAAACACACAATCATATCTTCACTTTAACTGGAGTGTTTTCACAATAACAATAAAGGACTTTCATGGTAAAATGATTGTGGTGGTTTTTATTTTCACCTCTAACAAAACAGTAAGTTTTCTTTATAACTTTATGTACTAACAAAACTTAAAACTACTTGTCTAAATATTTTAATTTTTTTAATTTTTATAATGAAAAAAATGCCAGAAAGAAAAAGCAAGTAAAGCAAAAAATAAAATCTAATCAAAAGAAAGAAAACCGTCATTTTTTTCCTTTGCTTCTCTCTCTCCCCCTCTCTGCCCCCATTCTCCTGCCTGATTGTCCATTGCACTTTCGAACCTTTTCTTTCTTTATACATAATTTTAGTTTTATTTGATTTGTTTGATTAATTTCTTCAATTTTTCTCAACAGATATCTCATTTGATCCATTTTATAAAATGTTGATTCTTTTTTTAATCTCTTGAAATATTGATATCCTAAATGAACTTATCCTTTGAACTTAACTTCCAAACTTTAATTCCCTCCAATGTAATTTCCTTTATCCTCTTGCATGGGATGAATTCCTAAGGGCATGTTTGGTATGCAAGAACCGAATATCAGATTGTAATGGAATTGCAATTCCATATTTCCTTCCCATTTTTGTTTCCATTCCTTTTTTCATGCTTGAAAGAATTATTGGAAGTTAGAATCGCAATCCTTAGAATCAAAGATTCCAGCTTCATCTTTGGGAAGACAAAATTGTGATTTTATTCCTCTTTGCGTTAATGCTATCTACTTTGATTACCACTTTATCCTACATATATTTATTTTTTTATTTATTTTTAAACTTGTTTTTTATATTGTCCACTTTGTACTCATGCATTTAAACATATGAATAGATTTGTCATTCTCTTACTCATTCCATTACATTACATTCCTTTCCTTTATTTCAAACCATTCCATTCTAGACAATTCATATATATCAAATGTAACATTAATATGTTAGGGAAGGAATATACTTTAAATTATCTTATGGGTTAGGCTTAGATGAGGATTTTTAGGGATTCTTCTCAAGATTGTCTTTATTTTTCTTCTTGGTTTCTTCTCTATCATCATCTTGTTTTTTCTTATATACCTACACTCTACCCATAATATATGTCAAATAAAAATAAATTTGATACAAAATTCAAAATAAAATTCTTAAAAATAAGATAAAGTTGCAACTCTACCTCATTATATATTCATAAGGTAAATTATATTGGAAGGCATTGAATGTTTGAGGGCAGTTAAGTTTGAATGGGGCATCTCAAATGAATAAAGAAATAAATCAATATTTTGTAAAGTGGGTCATATAAAGGATCACTGATTTAAATAGTTTAAAAAAGATGTCAATGTTTTAAGTGGTTGACAAATAAACACAAAAAAGAGATATTATATTTGCACCGAATAATGTAATTTGATTTTCTTTCCTAATGATTTAAAATGTTGATCCTTTATTTGACCAACTTTATTAAATTTTGATCTCTTTTCTTAACCATTCTAAATATCGATGCCTTATTTGTACTAAAATTCAAATGTTGATTGCTTATGATATTATTCATCTAAGGTTAGTGTGCATTTAAACCCCTTGTCTTTAGAATCTTATGCTTAGACTACAAATCTTTAAAAAGCTAATCCTTAAACTAGTAAATTGCACATATTCTAAAGATTAGGGGTCTCAAGTGCATGGTTTTAAGGATAAGAGGGTTGTGCACATAAAACAAATATAAAGAATGTATTATTATATACCCTATTATAGGAATTTTAGAATAAATCTATAATATAAACATGGATCAATCATGTCAAATTGTTGACAATAAACTTGATAACGGAAGCATACTTGAATCCATTGGAATATCGTCATTGGGACTTTGTGGTAACTTCGGCTTTTGGCCTTCCACGAGATGGCTTAGGTTGTTTTCTCTTCTTGGTGATGGGATGTCAAAGAAGAAAAACCCTAATGCTCTCTTGAGGACTATAACCACATATATATACATATGAGCTAACTTAGGGTTAATTTTCATAAATTTAGAAATAATACTTTTGTAAGGCCCGGATTTACCTTATATTTAAAATAGGCAAACCCAGTTCCCCAACCACAAATAATGTGTGTATTATATGTAAGGTTGTAATCCAGGATCAATTTGGATAGTTATTTGCCTCAATGTCTTATAAGAATAAACATTATTACTAATAGTATATAATTACAACCATATATATATATACATATACATACATACGTACATTACAAACGAGGCTCGTAACAAGCCATTTACAAAATACATCAAGAGATAACAAAATCCTATTAACTGATACATAAGTTTTCAAAACATATATGTACATGTAACTATTCTATCACATAAGGGTTCCATCAACGTCAAGGTCGTCTCTACTCCTTCCAATCATCTAAGAACTCCTCAAAATCTGATCCAAATCCCATACTCGTATAGAATTCATCATCTATACCTGAAAAGAATAAAATATGAGCCAGAGACCCAGTACACAAGTAACAAAAACAAATGCGTAATGGCTCACACGATTAAACTATAATGCAATGTGACAATCATTCATTTATTAGATAATCTTTAATTAGTCAAATATCACTAGAGTATTCAAACTCCGAACAATAGGGATATTTGGGGGTCTTGAGTAACGATCACGATGCTCAGGGGGTTGATATAAGCAGCTCGGATACTTATATCTCCTAAATGATATATCCATAAAAGAGAAATAATTTCATTTAGGGTTAACAGCCGTTACACAACTTCACTTATCTTAGTCCATAACATCACTTAGTCCAATGGTTCCATAAACATTTGAACCTAAATCATGTTATTTCATTTTAAGCTTAAGCAAATGTTACACCGATACCATTTTCCCATCAGTTACCGCCGTACCACTTAGGAAAGTCTTATCAAAAGACAGGGGTGGCCTAAGCGCCTAATCTACCATGCCCCAATTTGAGCAAGGTGCTACTCCCCGAACCGGATACGATCTGCCATCTAGGCCAGATACGGATTTAAATAGCGTAAGTGACATCCAATTCAAACAAAGGTTTAAATTTTTTTTCTATATTAACATTTATAAAGATATGCCTATCCTAAGCAAAGAACAAACACGTTACTGCGTACTGTACTAGCTTGAGAGTCAATGGGAATAAACGAAAGGGAATCAATCACTGTAAAAAAATAATTACAAACTCACACTTAGTTCAAGTATATATGTTCATCATCATCTCAAGTACAATCATCCAAAGAAATTCAAATAAATCATTATAACATCATCACATAGCATTTAGATATCATATATTATCATACAATACTCAACAAATACTTAAATGATCATTTATCAAGCTTTGGACAACTTTTAACAAACATCAATAAGTTTTAAACTTTGTTGGAAAGTGTATTAGTTGGAAAGAAATGGAATTTAAGCACTGATACTTTTGAAATTTGTAAAATCTTAAAACATCAAAGTTGTAGATCTCTTTTTAATCTTTCTAACGCAACTGAATCACCTCAAACAGAGGTCGGATGAAAAATTTATGGCCAAATTACAAATAGGCTGCGAAACAGAGAAACCAACGCCGGACTTCAACGCCGGCGGCGTAAATGTAAAAATTTGCCAGCGTTAAGGTCGACAAATCTGGTCCCCGAGTGCATCCTCAACACCGCCAAATTCCTCATGTACACCGGCAGCATACCCCTCAACACCGCCAGCGTACTTTGCTGGCGTAAACTCTGTGACAGGTTGCGAAAATTCTTTTAAACTCCTCTGTTTTTCAAGTTAATTTTACACATCCAAAATTCTTTTAAACTCATGCCAAGTTTCCAAATCTTGTTATATGATCAATATAACATTCAAACAACATTAACTTTACTCTAAACATCAAACACTCCACCATCCACATCAATACAACTTTCAAACAACTCAACTTCACTTAACCCTTACTACACCACTCATATATCATTCCATTTTCATTCTTACACTTCAATACTAAACATGCATATATTATACTTCATTTGGTAAACCAAACCTTCATCAACACATCACCAACAACATATATATATATATATTATATATCAAATTAACATTTAACAAACTCCACACTATGAAATTACATCAAATGTAATATAAACTTACCTCAAATCTTTGGACTTGGTTTTCAAGGCTTTAGAATGGTCTTTTGGTGGCCAACTTGCAAGAATTTGGATTTGGATCTTGGTCTTGAAGTTGGGGTGGCTTTGAGAGAGAAATAATGGGTTTTGAGCTTGTTTGGGAGGTTGTTTTGAGGGTGGTATCATTTGGACGAAATGGCTTAATGTTTATCCAAAAGAATGACTTTTAAGGCAGCCCAAAAAGTCATAAAGTAGCTTTTAATTAAAGTTAATTAATGTTTTAATTTAAGTAAAATAAAAGTATTTATTTAGGTTTTGGTTTCCAACAAAATTTTCTACACTATACTTGAAATATATATCTAATATTACTCAATTCATATACAACATCCATATGTAATTAATATTAAGTATTTATTATACTAATGCAAACATAATTATTCTACACTACTCAAGTATATATGCATGTTATTTATTTATTTTAATAAGCAACTATAATCATTTATATATATAATATGATATTGGGAATAAAAGCATGGCTATTACAACTTTAGTCTCTATACATATAAATCCATACTCTATTTAAATGCATTAAAGCCCATGGCATTATTAGATTACTTGGTTGAGCTTCACTTAATATGATAGCCTGTAATACACAATAATTAACATATAAGCCCATGATTAATTTATTAACCAAACAATCTCCCACTTGGGCTATACATGTATCTTATATTTGTGTGTTAGTAAAACCTTATGAGTACTCAAAACATTTGCTATTATCGCTATATGCATCGCTAAACAATCTCATCCATCAGTGACATTAAATGGGACTAAAGCAACCTTCATTAAATTTATTGTAACTAAACCCAACAATGATCACATATATTAATACAATTGAATGACATGGATCAAGCATGAAAATTACATGCAATGTGATATAAGCATGCCTATTTCTAATTGGTCCAACCATTTGCCCTAGTGAGATAATTTTAAATAAGTTTAGAGATAAAATAACTTAAATACATTATAACCGAAATCAATCTTAACCTTAAATTTGCCATAAATTGTGTCCAAAATTTCAATATAATGTGTCTACAATGAAAACACCAAACAAACACAAACTCCCACTAAAACTGTATATCTTAAACATCTATAACACCCATGTGAGCAACATGCACATGGAAGACTTGGGTGGTTGTCCTTCGTAATTAGATCCGCAATCATGGAGTTAATTCTAGTATGCTTTATAGATAATTGTTTACTCTGAACTCTTTCTTTCATGACTAAGAACTTGATGTCTATAGGCTTTGACTTTGTCGAGCTCTTGTCGTTGTTAGAATATAGCATAGCCAGTTTATTATCATAAAATAACTTTAGTGTTCTTTCTATATTGTTCATGTGCTCTACCCAATGACAAAGTTTCGTAGCCGTATTCCATGATTGGGTACCTCATAACATATTATAAACTTAGCTACCATGGTAGAAGAAGCTACGAGTATATTTGCTTAGTACTCTTCCAAGAAATGGCTCCTTTAGCAAGCAGTTAAATATAGCCCGAAGTGCATATAGGGCTAAGTTGGCATCTCTTGAAATTAAAATCAAACCGATGATCTCTAATTGATATAATTTCCTATTTATAATCATGTAAATTTTTATTTTTTTTTGTAAATATTGCATGACCTACTTGGCTGCTTTCCAATGATGCATTCCTAGATTACTTAAAAATCTCTCTATTATTCTAACAATGTATGCAATATCCGGACGGATACAAACTTGAGCGTATATAAGACTCCCAATAGCTGAAGCATAAGGGATCGTATGGATTTCCTTAGTTTCAAAATTATTCTTGGGGCATTGATGAAGACTAAACTTTTCTCCTTTAGTGACAGAGGTGTCACCTAGTTTACAATCTTCCATGCCAAATCTCTTAAGTACTTTTTCGATATAGCTCTTTTATGATAACCTAAGAATACCTCGAGAATGATCCCTATGTATCTGGGTCCCTCACACAAAAGAAGCATCACCAAGATCTTTCATTTTTTTATAGAAATCTCTTGGTTTCATGCAATAAGCCTATATCATTAGTGGCAAGCAATATATTATCAACATATAAAACTAGGAAAATATACTTACTCCCATTGAACTTATATGATATAAACAATGATCAATAACATTTATCTTAAAATCGAAGGAGATAATTACTTGATGAAATTTGTAATACCATTGATGGGACGCTTACTTGAGTCCCTAGGTTGATTTCTTTAATTTGCATATTGTGGCATGTGTCACGCCCCAGAGGGTACCCTAAACGTGATAGTCTGTCGCACATAATATTAAAGCTAATGAATGACAACCTTAGTCATGCAAGAGTTTTGATATCATGTGCAAGACGTGCTTCCAAGGTAGTAGGAGACTCAAAGGGGTATTACGTTTAAGTAGATAATAAAAGCATGCAAGAATTGTAAAGATAACATGTAATAATCATTAAGTTCAAATTCTTACAACTTCTTAAGGGCATTCCCCCGTTCTTAAAGTCTTACTATTGTAAGCCAACTTAATAACATACATAAATATATCAAAAGCCTACTATAGAGATTTTTGTTAGAAGTCTATACCAAAAACCAAAAGTAATCAAATTGTAACAAAAAGCTATATGGGTATAAGCAAAGCTAGCTTAATGAGATAACTCCTTTCTTCAAGACATTTCCATAAAAATATACAAGTATTTTAGACAAACATATGTGTATCCAACAATCATATAAGCACTTAAAATACACACGATTAACCGAAAACCATGTATAGCACGGATTTGCGACCTCCATGTCGGGGGTTAGGTGGTTACTGACCCATTCAACCATCAATATTTGCAGACTTACCGGTTCTCACTTGCCCACGTAGACTTCCCGGCTACTACTAGCCACTACTACAACTCTTTGTTTCCCCATATGAAGAATAGTAGCAAAAAATAAATGTGACTTACAATATGTCATACATGAATCATTTTTAATATTGGTTTATCCAATTATTGTTAATTTCAAGTTAAGAGTGACCAACACAATATTCATCATACCATAGCAAGATAATATAATTTATTCATCAAATCTTCTTCCGATATACTTATCTTTTTATCTAACAACCACTTCATTCAACATGCATCTAATTCACACCACATTTCTTTTTATCTTTCCTTAATCTCTAATGCCACTACTTACAAGTACATTCAAGGAAACGTAATTAGTAAGGGATTAACTCACTTCATGGCGATCACTCCTAATCGAAGTAGTCTTCTGGGAAAGTTATATCGGCTCCTCCTTCACCTAAATAAGATGAAATACCAAAAATGAGTCTTTCATAGAATCTTTACTTAAAGTTTCTAAATCTATCTTCTAATTGCGGTAAAAATCTGATTTATGGAAATTTCAACTTAAAATGCTATAACTTGCTCATTTTAATTCGGAATTTCATATATTATATATTGTTTTCTACCTACTCGAAAAGATCTATCCATTTTTAAGGTTACTTTCATTGTAAGAATTCATTTGGGTCTCAGATTAGAGGGGTACAATTTTACCACGAAAATTCCATCCTTTAAAAACAAATTTTTCTATATTTCTACGTTTAGAAAAATGAGTTTAAAAAAAATTACTTTCTTAGATTGCCGACAAATTTTTATTTCTCCAAGTGAGTTTCTTAAGACTTGTAAGTTGATTTTTATCTTAGCTTGAAAACTGGTTTAGTTCTTAGTTTAAAAAGTTGGTAAAAATTGGCATAGTATCAAGTTATCATTTTATATCAAGATGTTGCCATTTGTTTGGAAAGAAAGTATTTTAGAATTTTTAAAGAAAATTTTCAGTAGTTTGAAATTTCATGATGAGCTTTATATAAATTTTTAAAAAGAACTTGTTAAAAACAACCTTCTAAGCCTTGGTGAAAAATATTTGTTAAATAACAAAATTTCAAGAGATTAGTCTTATATAAAAAGATCTCTTTTTATTGGGACAAAAACACATAAATCATGCATGAATATGATTATGTAATTTATAAAAAGATAAGAATATCACAAGATAAGATAATAAGGAATATAGGAAACAAATAAGCATAATAATAATATCAAGTATTGGGAGCCTTAACTTTATCAAGGCTTTCCGGTCAAGTATTGTGAGTCTTAATTTCATCAAGGCTTCTTGGGACTAAGAATAGACTAGTCCCAAAGAAAAGAAAAAGAAAGAAAGGAAAAATTATAATAATAAGAGCAATAACAATAATATGAGCATAATAGTAAAGCATAATATATGAATAATGAACAAAACATGAACATAATATTGCTTTCTTAACCTCCATGGGTTTATAGAAAACACATACTATGTTCATGCTAAGTTGCATGGACATAAAGATAAATCTATTAACAATATCATATCATAAAGTTTAGGTATGAACAAGAACAAAGTATGAATATATTGTTACTTTCTTAACCTCCATGGGTTTAGAAAACACATACTATGTTCATACTAAGCTAATAAACATAAAGAAAGCTTAGATTATTACTATAGAAGGAGAAAAATAGAGAGAGCTTTTGAGAGAACTTTTGGAGAGAATTTGATATAGTGATGGTAGTGTAAGAAATGTGTGAAGGAAATGGAAGGAAGGGATGGTATTTATAGGAAAAAGTGGAGAGTAATTTCTGTTAAATGAATAAGTAAAAATTAAAATACATGCATAGTGGAAGAGGGGAGGGGCCAGTGCCAAATGAAGAGAGAGAGAGAGAGAGATTTTTTTTTTTTTTTGTATTTTTGTTAATAAAAAGTAAGATGTGAGAGTGTGAAGTTGTATTGAAAATGAAAATTGTAAGAAAATAGGTGTATAGGATGTAAAAATAGGTTGTAAAGAAAAGTAGAGATAGATGAATAGTAGTGAATAGTAACAAATAGTGAATAAGACAATTAAAATACCGATAGTAATAAAAATACAAGTAAAAAAGCTATATCTGATACTTTTAGTTATAAAAAAATTCTAAAATTATTATATTATGAATCCTCGTATAATCACGAGTTTAACGATGTTATCAGAATATTTTTACCATTCCGTGCATCCAGAATCTAATTTTGAAAACTAATCCAGTTCGGGTACGAAACGAACTTGATTTTCACGAATGTGATCTTTTTATGTTCTGCTATATCATTACGGACTATATTCTATGATTGTTTTGATTTTATTGTTCTGGAGTTAAGAGTGCAGAATTGCCAGATCTAAACATATTATTTTGACTTGTATGGTTATTAGGGTTTTTGTTTTATTTATGTTTGTTGAAGATTAATAAAACTATCGAAAAATTTAAGGGCTTACAGCATGAGCTGATTCTACCGATAGAGATTTGCCCCTACAAACACAAAGGGTTATCTAGTACGGCTACTCCAATACTTAAGTTAGTCCATGAGTTACCTAGAGAATCTTTTAAAGGAGTACTCATTACATAAAAACCATTCTCCCTTTCCTTGTGAAGGGAAGGGTTATTTATAACTCATGACCATACTAGAATGAGTTCTATTGAATCTGTTCCATTAAGGCAAATCTCCATTTGGTAGTTGACTTGGCACCTGAGATGAAAATTGTATCCAGTGCCTGAGGTATTGGAGCTGTGGCTGCATTGAGTGTAGCCGAACTGACGACGTGCCCTCCAGCCCCAGGTTAGGACGAGGATAAAGTGGAGATCTTATGGTGATGAGTTTGAGGTTGAGCTCATGAACTTTCCTTGAGGTCGAGCTCATGAACTTTCCTTGAGGTCAAGGTGAACGTCCTCTTGAGGTAAACGTGAGCTTAGGAGCCCTTGCTAGGGTGGGACTCGAGGTGTCGCTAGTTATGGGCTCTTCATGGGTCGACTAAGTTGGTGATCCTTTGAGCTTTTCTTAGGCTTTTTAGTCTTATGAGGATGATAAAGGGCTGAGTAGATTGTGACCTATATTCCTCTATCAACAATTGTCCCATGTCCACTAGCGCGCGCCCCCCCCCCCCCCCCCCCCCCCCCCCCCCCCCCCCCCCCCCCCCCCTCTCCAACTCTCTTTGCAAGGAGGAAGGGAGGAAGGAGAGTAAGAAATGTGGGCTCAGCTCAAGAGGCTAACTTGTTGAGATGAAATTCTCGACGCTTTTCACCGCGTTTGAGCTACATCCTTAGAGTTTGCGATAGAATGATTTACCTTGGAGGTGGTTCAAATCTATACCAAGTCCTCTTGTGCTCATGATTTTGGAGCTCAATCCATCTTAGGCCAAGCAATCTCCATGGGCTCAAGGTTACGTAGCTTTGTTTAGGAAGGTTTTTGCATTCAAGAGGACATGATCATTGTAATAATGGCCTTTAACATTTGGTGGCATTGATGTCATGGAAACGTCTTGATTGTTGGGATTTGTTCACGTGTTCCAAGGACTTGGAGTCATCAAATTCACATCCCCCCTCCCCCCCTTTCTCCCTCAACCCTATTATAAATACTCAAGTCTTGAGGAAGGTTTCTCATTCACAACCATCCTCAAATTTTACTTACATAAAAATAGTTACACTTCATTTCTCAAATCTTTGGTGTTTATTTTTCTTGTGTTGTTATAATACTTCAATGGTGTCGAGTTCAAGTAATTTCCAATCTTTTTCTCATGACTCGAGTGGTAGGGTTCGAAGGGTTGCTGACAAAGTAGGGAGAGACGAGAAAGAACCAAGCACCAACTCGAGGAACTTAAACTCGAGCGGGGAGAAGATGATGTTGAGTGAGGGTACGACCCCGAGGGATGATCAAGATGTAGAGGTAAAGGATGCTGTTGAGGACTTTGAAGGTGCTAACCCTTGTATCTGCACTTATGGCAAGCTTGCTGAAAAGTTATCTCAGCGCCTTCTAGACAAATATGCTAGTGATAGTGAAGAGGCGAAATCTGATGAGCAACTATACATCGAAGCGGTTGATGGCATTGGGCCTAACGAGTTTAAGAGCAGCCTTACTGATGCAAGGCTTGATGAAGTTTGAACGGAGGAGATGCGAGGCTCCCCTAAGGGATGAAATGTCATATTCCCTTCTCGATTCGATTGAGTTTGATTGCTAAATGGGCAAAGCTGTTCACGTTATATGACGTGGTGTTCGAGTTCACTGTTCTCAAACGCCTGGTGTATTCAACTGGGTTTTAAGGCCTTGTATTTGGCGAGTTTGTAAGGCCCACTTTGGTTTTGTTCCAAAGGTATTATACCTTCAAGAAGTCTAATTCGGTGTAGTGGTATCTTATGGAGTAGAGCAAGAGCTCGTTCAAGCTCCTTGATGGTTTACAAGCTCAAATGGCTAGAACTGGAAGGTTTGGTTCTGAATCGTCAGCATTAAGGAGGGATCCCATTGCAAGTTCTATTTCTGTGTGAAATGGTGCCTTCCCATCCAATCCAAAAAGGCATCGATTGTGGGACCTTGCGACACTAAAGGTCAAAGAGACATTGATGAGTTCATGAGGTTGCAAGGTAGGAAGCCCTTGGCCACCGATCTCGTAATCAGGAATTGCTTGAAGGGTAAGCCTCACTGAAGGTGATGAGGTTATGACTCCTAGAGTTGTGGAGTGTTTTTTTGGGTGCGGATATACTCGCTTCCCTAAAGCTTCTATCGAGTTAAGATTTAACAAAAGAATACCTTTGTTGTTTGGTGATGAGTCCTTAGTTTATGAGCATTTGAGCTTATCTTAGCATATTTTTTGTTTGTTTAATGGCCTTTTTGTTTCCTTTTTGTTTTAGGTGCTGAGTTGGAGATGAAGGATATAAATGAGCTTCTTACGAGGCTGTCGATGAAGAAAAGGAAGAAGGCCTAAGTTAAGAAGAAGGTACCTTCAAAGAGTTAGACTGTTGAGGTCAACATGGAGAATCAAAATGCTCTGGTTTTTGTTACTGATTTGAGTGTTCAGATCGTGAAAACCTCGCTATGCCATCAGTTTCTTGCGGTATAGAGTCTATTTTGACCTTCCCAATTGTTGTCTCTTTGAATGTCCGAGCATGTCCTAGGATTGACGCTACTAGGAGTAGCACTAATGTTCTTGGTGAACCGATGAGGTTGGGAACTCGTAAGGATCGTCCTAGCATGGTTGTTACTAGAAGTACGCTTGACCTCTTTAGGGCTAAGGCCATGAAATGAAGCGATTTTTCTATTGGTTGGAGCTCGTTTGAGAAGGTTGCTATCATTCAAGACAATGATAGAATTAAGACCTTGTTTAGCAAGTTGGGTCTAGAGACCAAGCATTAGATTTTTCAGCGCGTAAGATGTATGTGGTAATTTCCTTGTTTGCTTTGAATTGTGTGAGCTTTCAATGGGGTCTTATTCATTCGTTGTGTTTTTTAGGATGTTATGACTATCTCTGAGGCTGTAAGGCATGCATAAAGGAATTGGGGAGTGGTAAGTCAATTCTTTTAATCACTAAGTTCTTTTCCTATTGGATCATACGTAAGTTTCTTTTTTGCTCGAGTTTGGTATCATTTAACTAGGGTTTCGAAAGTCGACCTGGAGAAGAAGCTCGCTGAGGCAAGGTGAGAAGGGGTTAGGTTGAGAAGTGACCTGAGTGCTGCTCTAGAGGAGAAGTAGAAATTGCTACTCGATACAAAGGTCATGGTCCTCTAATGTTATGGCAAGGTAGCTAAGGACAAGAAGTAGTAGTTTTAATAGTTGAGCTTTTCTTAACTCGTATGAGTGTAAACCACTAGATATCTAGTATATTTTTGGTAGTTAGTAATAGTTGATAAGTAAATTGCATAAAAATAAAACCCTAAATATTAATAAAAAAAATTTATTCTTATGAGTTTCAAAATCGGAACTCTATCTTTAATTTTATTGTCTTGAAATAATTAATGTTTTGTTTGTATATCAATTAATATCTCTCTGATGTCGTAGTTTTTTTTGTCCTAGATACATTAAAGACTTTAATTTTCAGCAATTACACCCGAATTTCTTTCAAATTACCCCAAAAAGCCTTGTAAAATCTGTTTACCATAAAATTTCTAGGCGAGGGTAAACTTGACCAATCTTCATAAAGTTTTTGGCATTAATTAATGAAATGATATTTTCAAAATAAACTTATCTTATTGCCTTGCAAAAAAAGTAACCGAGATTTGAAAGTTTACACTAGTTGGACATCATTATCACTATAACAAAGATTTTAAAAATCTGCTATGCTAATATAAATTAATTTAATTATTACAAAATATCTTTTATTAAACATAAAATTGGATAAACATAAACTCTTTTTTTACCATTTTAACATTGAAAACCTCTAAGATAATCATATACAAACACTACTTATGATATTTTTGAAGAAGTAAAGTAATCACAAAGACCACTATCACCAAACTAAGGTAAGTTTTATTTTGTGAAGTTTTAGTAAGTTCTTTCTATCAAACACATTAGTATGCTCTCTTATTTTACTGTCTAAAAGGAAAACACTAGGTTTAACAAGTATACTAAGTTAATGAACTAAAATTGAACTTATTAAGAACTAATAAAGACATATATGTACTTACTCTGTAACTCTAGTCATGTCTAAGAGTTGTAATATAATTGCTAGAAACTTATAAACAAGTATGATCTTACTTAACAAATGCACATGTGATAGTTCATAAAGTAAAATAGAGAAAACCACACTAAAAATTCACATTCGGACTTTGGTTAAAGAAAATAATAATAGATTTAAGTTTAACTAAGTAAGTCTATCAGATATGGTCTGTTTGAACTGGTTATGTTAAGTCTATCTTGGTTCGCTTTTTTTTTTTTTTGTGTACTAGCTAAAGAAAAGTTATTTTATAAAGTGGTGATAAATTGAGTTTGTTGTTTTTTACCATGATGAAAATCGCGGCTAAGTCGCGTTTATGCTTTGGAACCACAGTAGAAGCTAAGTATGATCGAAGGGAAGTTTTTTTTCTTTCCATAACTTAAATCCCGACATAGATCGCACCTGCAAGTGAACTCATGGTTTAACTTGTGACTTTTATGTGAGACCACAATTCTTTACCCTACCTAACTGCGGTCACAATGATGCCTGCGGTTCACCCAATGATAAGATACTTGGGCACTAATAAGATTTCTTGTTTAATTATATATTTAGTAATGTATGCTTACTACCCTATAGGAACTAGAGATCAAGATCAAGACTTTTGCATAACTAATATTTTTGCATTGTTTGTATTTCTAAAGTAGTGGCATGAGATTTAACTATAATGATAATTGATTGTGTATGGAGATGAGTACAATGCATGTTGTATGATAATTGAATGAATGATAAACTTTAATATTAGAAGTGATAACTATTTACTTAATATTGATTGTGTAATGTGTGTCATTGATTGTTTTGAAGTTATCTAGTCATTAAGTGATTTGACATAAATCTTAATCGACCATTATATAAAACTGGCATGCATTGTGTGACTACATGAATTGCATTTGCAATGTATTCATGTCATGCATTAGTATCTTGATTCTATAGTGGAGTTTTTCTAGTGAATTGAATGAAATTTTGGCTCTATAGAAGGTTACTACTGTGCTGTTTGCCTCACAAGAATTAAGCAGGCACTGAAGAACGTCACCCGTTGCAGTTGACATGTGATGGCTAATACTTAGTGAAATTTTTGAATTCTAAAGTTAAGTTGAGTTATAATGCTTATATGTATTTATAAAATAATAAATGAGTTTAAAACCAATTTCTCCTTCCTTAGTTCTCAATCTCTCTTAGGCGTAAATTACTAGAGTCGGTCCTTCAACTCCCAAGAGAGGGCATAAATCTCCGTTAGTTTGAATTCTAGTAATCCAAAATGTATTTGTCACATATGACTAATTGTTGCATTGCATATGTTTATTAATTAAACATGACATTGATTGTCTTGTGTCAGGATCTAGTTATTTACTGAGCTGTTGCTTGCTTACCCCTCTATAGATTTGTGTGGTTACAAAAATCATTAGAACTGGCCTATGCTCAAAAAGTGGGTGATGATAGACGGTAGCAAAGGACACATGACTTGAACTAGAGAAGAAGTCTAATGTTTTGTATAAAAGCAATGAGAGGATAATGTTTGTATAGTTTTTGATGTAATAGTTAAGGAACTCCATGTAAGAGTTATGTAATGCTATTCCTGTGTGTGAATGATATGTATGTAATGCATTTCTTATTCTAAACAACCTTTTGATCTTGTCATTACTATCCACACTATGAGGCATTCTAGTTGTGAAACGCT
The DNA here is from genome assembly GCA_024138025.1 of Combretum micranthum. Taxonomy (NCBI): domain Eukaryota; kingdom Viridiplantae; phylum Streptophyta; class Magnoliopsida; order Myrtales; family Combretaceae; genus Combretum; species Combretum micranthum. Next base: position 21,554 of record JAMXBD010004156.1, read on the forward strand.
CATGTGCCTTTCTGGAAGCTTCAGATGGTTTAATACAAATGTCTGTGGCTCCAATTCATTACATGGGGCATTGATACTATTAGAGTGCCTTGTGCAAGTGTGGCAAGAGTCTTTGTTCAAGGTCACTGTTGATAAGTACAAGAAAAAAAATGAAAGGGTGTGAAGTAACAATGGGATTCTTTGTCTTGCCAAATGAAGGAAGCCACATCGGAGCTGAACAAGCAAAAGAAGGAAGCTGAAGTTCTCATATTGAAGCTTAATAGACTGAAGGAGGAGGCCAAGGCATTTAGCTTAAAGCGAGAGGCTTTGAAGGTAGGATTATTATTTTTCCCTCTATCTAAGATATTCTTTATTTTCCATTTCTTCTTTCTTCGATGTGTGTTCTTTTTTTATATATAAGCTAGTGTGGCAAGTCTAGAGAGTGGATAGGTTATGCGTGACATGGCCAAAAAGCAGGTCCTCATGGAGCTCCTTAAGAGTGATGAGTGGACTGAGCTCCAAAGGAAGCTTGAGAGCATTACGGTGGTGTGGGATGAAGTGCTAAAGAGGTACCCGGACTTAGACTTGAGATTTCTGGCTATGTAGCTCGGTGAAGCCACTACTAAGGTTGAGGAGGAAGAGGAGGAGATGATTGTGAAGATCAAGATAAAGTGAAAGAGCCTACTAGAGTTAGAGGAGCCACAAGAGTTGAAGATGTTGTCGCTATGGAACTTGTAGCTGTCTCTACCCAAAGGAAAGGTCAACAGACAATTTTCGCTGTAACCCTTGACCCCACTTTGGCTCTTGATTTATGCAAGTAAGGTAGAGTTGAGGTCCCTACAGGTCCTATAGAAGCCCGTGAGGAAGATCCAATTGGATTATTTCCAGCATTCATCGTCCTATTACAAGCGAGCAGATCTTCAGTGGTTGTAAGACCATAGAGTGGATAGATTAAGTTGTTTTCTATTCTTATTGTAGTTGTATCTTGAGTTTGTTTGTTAGCTCCCCCACTTTTTTTTCCTTTACTTTAAGCAGCCTTGCATTTGCAAGTTCCATTGATGAACGAAATGAACTTTTGCTTGTAATCTTCACTTTTGATTCTTTTCATTGTTGAAATTTCACTAAGTGCTCATAGTTTTGCTTTGCTCTTCAAGGCCGTGTTTGAGCTATCGAGGCTTGGTTTGCTGCTTCAAGGTCATTTTTAACTTCACTTAGCTTTGAATTCATCAACTAACAACAGTAAGGAGCCATTTGGGGTAGTACATAATTGGTCAATTTGGTGCTGAGGTGTTGGTAGACCTATGACAAACTAGACGCAGGTTGTGATGTCAGGTAGTAGGTAGACTTGCACATGCCTGTGCACTTTCCTTCCTAAGGCTTTGGATGTTCCCAAGGCTCGATTGGATGACTAGGGATATGGAACTTAAGATTCTTAAGATTTGGCGGCATTGAATGCAGTTATGGGATATGATTTTCCTTTGCCTATAAATAGCGTCCTTATTTGGATTGGGGTTTATCACATCAAAAAATCGAGCTATTGAGTTCTAAGCTGAAATCTTTTCATTCTTAATTGCTTTCTTTCATGCTCAGCTTATTTTTCAAATAAAAAATGTCGCAGTTTCATTTCAACCTTTGCCCTGATCTCCCATAGTTAGAGAGGTTGAGCCTTTGGGCCTTATACATGATGGCTATGAGCTTTCGGTGCTCTTCTATCCCTATTTAATGAGGTTAGATGCCCTTTGATCCATATTTATGTAGAGTAAAGGAGGGTAAATGCGATAGGCTGGAGCCTAGTTATATTGCTATGCCTGCTTCAAGGTTGGTCTAATTCCCCATTATACTTTTGATGGGGCCCTGAGACTATACTCCTTTTCTATGGCCCCCAAACTAAGGTCACCCACCCTACTGAGTTTTCCTAGGGGCTGTGATGTTATGGTAAAGTAAATAAGGAGAGTAGCTGCTTTGTATCCCTTTAACATCATCTTGGTCTCCTTTGACTGCTTTAGGTTTTTGGTTGTCATAGAAGGAACCGACCTTCTCTCTTGCTCTAAGTTCCATTCCTTGAGTCATCCTCATGGCAAGTGGGATGGAAAAAACTTAGAAGCTTAGAAGATCATGGTTAGCAGCAACCAAGTTTGGATAGTCCTTGCTATAAGCTTATGGACTTTCCCAGTGGTCATCCACGAGCCTCTTTACTCTCTTAAGATGGAGTTGACCAAAATTTCAATGATAAATATTGCAAATGACAAAAGAAGGGGTAAAGCTAGTGTTTTGATATTATGCAATTTATTTAAGCAAAAGAGAAATTCAAAATCTATAGTAATCGAGTAGCAATAGACAAATGTTAACACCAATACTTACAAATAGCACGAGTATACAAGTTCAACTAATAGCCCGTAGGCTAGGCTAGGTCGCAACACAAGTCCAACCAGACCCATGATCTAACCTAACTTGACAGTACACTGACAAGTCTAATCCTTCTACGGCTAATCGGTCTTTCCACCTTCATCTATCTCGTTGAAGCATGTCATATACTAGATGAATTGAATAGCCACTGCTTCATAGAGACTTTAATAAAGATATGCACTCTTCTTGGACTTTGACGCACGACTGCAAGTGGTACATCATTTTCATCTCTAGAGATGAGATTTTATTTATTATTTATGTTTCTATAAAAATAAAGGTAATGAAAAAAAAGGAAAAAACTGTAACCACGAGAATCCTTGGATAATTATTAGAATATTATGTGATGAATAGTGTTTGTGTGTGTGTGTGTGAATAGAAAATGCAAAATACTAAACTCACCAAAGAGGACTTTAAGAAGTTGGGAAAAGGTAAAGATTCAATGCAGAGAAGTTAGGAAATGGAGTAAAGAAGATAGCACGAAAATAAAGTTAGTGTGTGTAGAGGAGATATTAAAGTGTTTTAGGAGAAGAGAAAGTAGGTGTGTGGGGATAAACAAATGTTGGGAGTTAGAAAGAGGAGAAAAGGGAGAGAGAAATAAAATACAAAAGAAATAACAAATAATGCATCCATCAAACAAATTGAAAAAAAAATTGTGGCTTAGTTGAGTCAATAAGTCATGAAGTGGTCCAATGGTGGCCTGGAACTGGCTTGGCAAGATCATGACTCGAGATGGTTCCAAGTTACACCTCATCAGACCCATGACAACGATTCTGGGCAGGTTCAACTTTGTGCCGAGGTCTAGGCTAGGCTCATTATAGCATTAAATGCTTTCAAAGTCAATGATTTCTGTCTTTTAAACTTATGATTCCATTTGCTTTGTCAATAGTCTTCTCAATTCAATATAATATAATATGCTAGAAAATGTTAACTTTGGTCTTTATCTTTATACGAAAGTTCAATTTGGTATATGGACTTTGAACTAGTTTATTTAATGTTCGACCAAACTTTTCTTGATTTTTTTTACTATATCACTCGACACTGTTTGTTCTTTCTTCTGACATGGAAGAAATAGTCTATCGGTACTTGATGGTATTATGAGAGGTAGTAAAAACTCAATAATAAATTACCTCATCTACATCAACAAACAAAGCAAATAGTATTAAGGAAATAATAAGAACCGTCTAAAAGGTTTAATTATATATTAAATTGTCCATTTTAAAGTTTATATACCAAATTACAATTTCGTATAAAATTCAAATATCAAATTTGATATTTAACCTATAATAAAATATAATTTTACATATGGGCTCATAAACCTACACAAAAACTCCAGTTCATTTGATTTAAGTAAACAAACTTTACTTTAAACTTAAATTTGAGTTATTTAGTAAACAAGCGGAAGGTGAGCAAAATTTAAATGGCTCGCTAGTCGCTAAGCTTATCTGTAGGCGAAACCGAGAATTGTGAAGCCTTTGATGGGGCTGAGAGTCATCCATCAGCAAGCCTGTAGGAATGGAGGACTATATAATATATATGGGTCTTGTTATGGCTTATCCAACAACGGAGCATGTGCTTGTGGAGCCAATAATACCTTTGTCCAGCTACAACGTTCCTTGCCTACTTAGTACTGCTTCCAATACCATTGATAGCCTCCTCAGGTATGTTTGGATCTTATCTGATTTACTTCGCTTTTCATCGAAGACGATCCAACGTTGGCAACTGGCGAGGTAAAATCATAAAACATTGATGTGATTCACGTGATGACCGGGAGAAGATGGTGGGTCACTTCATCACAACGAAGCTTTTTTTTTTTTTTTTTTTTCACTAAGATATTTTCTTTTCCTTTTTTCCCTAATTTTTTATTTTTTATTATCTCAATTATTTTGCTAATGGATAATTTAAGTGTGTTAAAAGAAATCAAACTTCGGAACTTGTATCAAATGCTGATGACTAAAATAAAGGGGAAAATAGAGTTGAGGATAGAAAATTGGTCAAAAATGTTGAGATTAAATAATATTTTTTATTTATGTTTTTTTTTTTATATTTTACATTTTCTTAGTTAAAAATCATTTATTTCCAATATCACTATATTTGTGTTGCAGGTTAATAACTTAATATCACTTTTAGAGGTAAATTACTATAAATACACGAATGTCAAATTTCTCTGAAACACAAACTTATGAAAATATAACAAAAGAAAATCAAAGTACAAACTCTAAGTTAGAGATTTGGGATGGATTTCACTATTGGACCGAGCCTAGAATAATTATTTGAAAGTTCAGCAAACTAAGCCGGCTTTTTAATTATATTTATCAAATTTAATTATCCCTATCAGCAATGCTGCACAAGTCTAACTTATGGTACCCCACAAAGCGAGGAATTACAAGCAATCTAGGATTCAGAATCCATAATATGAAATTCGGGTCTCAAACAAGCTTGAAAGTGAAAACAAAGTCATACCTATTACTCTAGTATGTAACTACAGTTTAGAAGGTTTGTAACTCAAAATTCACCTACCGACCTGGAATTTAATAGGATGATGCGGTTTTAAGAAAATTTTATTTGCTCTCATTATATTTAACCGATTTAGTCTTTATCGGTTATATAATAGCTCAGATTCATATCATGCCACAATCGAGGTGATTAAAGTATTTAATGTTCCATATAATTGAATGATAGATTCCATTTAAAAGGTCTTAATAACTTAATAATAATTCCGTCCACTCAACGTTAGAAGAAACAAAAGTTAAAAAACCATTAGTGCTGCCTTGAATTATTCATTAAAAAATCCATCTACTTTCAAAAGGTGTTTCTTTAATCTTTATGGTAGTGCCCATTTTGTTTCAACAAAAAGAAAAGACTATTATAATAAGTCATGCACGTAAAAAACCTTTCCAAATAGCAATTGAAAATCATCTAAGTCGTGTTTCATGCCAAAAGAAGCCGATACTTCCCCTTAGAAGAACGAAGGACAACGGCACTACTAACTCCATCTCCATACGTTACACACATATAAAAACCTTTCCAAGTAGCAATGGAGAAGCATGTAGCTCTTATCTCAAACCAACCATTCTCAAAAGCTCTAATTTTCTTTCATTCTAAAGAGAACCCCTAGCTATATGTCATATATGGATTCAGAGGTAGCCTTTGACTACCTTCCTTACGTCCGAGTATACAAAGATGGCCGGGTGGATCGCTTAATCGGAACTGACATCGTTCCGGCATCCTTCGACGAAGCCACCGGTGTCCACTCCAAGGACGTCACCATCAACCCACAAGCTGACGTCTATCACAGGCTATACCTCCCCAGAAACACCACTTCCAAGCTCCCTCTCCTCATGTACTACCATGGAGGTGGCTTTGTCCTCGAAACCGCGGCCTCTCCGACGTACCATAATTACCTAAACGCTCTTGCATCCGAAGCTAATATCATTGTTGTATCGGTGAACTACCGGAGAGCCCCGGAAGATCCAGTACCCGCAGCATATGAGGATTCTTGGGAGGCCCTTAAATGGGTCGGGTCGCACTGCTCAGGGTATGGACCCGAAGAGTGGATTAACTCTTATGCGGATTTGAATCGGGTGTATTGCTCTGGGGATAGTGCAGGGGCTAATATATCTCATTATGTGGCTTTGAGATTCGGCCTGGAAAAAATTCATGGAATTTCCTTGCTAGGGATCGCTCTTGTGCATCTCTTTTTCTGGGGAACCCAACCGGTCGGGTCCGAGCCGGCCGATCCTGAGAAGAGAGCACGCGATGACAGATTTTGGAAATTGGCATATCCGACTTGTACCGGGATGGATGATCCAGCCATCAACCCCGCCATGGATCCGAATTTATCGAAACTCGGAACCAGTAGGGTTTTGGTATGTGTAGCGGAGAAGGATTATTTCAGTGGTAGGGGATGGTATTATGAAGAGTCGTTGAAGAAAAGTGGCTGGAGTGGAAGCATAGAGGTGGTGGACTCAAAAGGAGAAGACCACGTATTTCATTTGTATCACCCTACTTGTGATAACGCTAGGGCTTTGATGAAGCGTTTGGTTGAATTTTTCAATCTGCAGTGAAAAATAAGTAATAAGTAGTGAAATTTATTATAGTCTTCTCCGCTGTTTGTGATTATAGGCCAGGATGTGTCCGGTTGGATGGCTTTGTTTTGCACTTATTTTGCTGGATTTTTAATTTTTATTGTGATGTTTTAATTGAACTTAGTTTCTTGATGAATGAAATTGGAGTGAGTTTGTACTGTTTTTTTCCCCTTTTTACCGACAATACAATTCGAAACTCATACCTTTCATATGAGATACTGGACTTATATCGCCATATTACAAGGCTATTGGCCACAAACTTAAATTATAATCATTTATAATATAACTGTATAATTAAGATCATGAGATGGAACGGACGTATTAATGGATAAGGCAATCATTATAGCGTAGGAGCTGAGTTGAAATTGCACATATTTTTGGGAGATAATGTGAATTGACTGGTATTGATGTGAACGGCCGGCTGAGCCATTGCAATAATTGGCCACGGTTTTCTGCCAAGTGGGAGGCCAAGATTAGTTTTCCATGCTCGATTTAATCCGGCTTAACTTGATTTGGTCTTAAAAACGCGTCAATCTAACTATAGGATTCAAACCTTCAATTTAATTTAGTTTTATTTATTGATTCTTAGTCCTCTAGTATGATCCAATACCTATTAAATTTGACAACATTCATTAAGGTTGTGAATTATGTTTGGTTATTTTATTTACACAATATTATAATATGTTATTTTATTTGTACTTCATTTTCAGAATAGAATCTATACTTCTTTGGCTTGAATTTTTTTTTTCTTTAAAACCCTTTGATTCGTTTTGCCTTTTTGTACCACCCGGAAAATCACACCGTAAAAGAGAGTGTTGCCATAATTTAGCTCCGTTTATAATTTAATTTGTTCGATTTGTATCCCCACGCAAATTAATTAAACTCCAGCCCTCATGAAAAATATGCTCAAGGCATATATATAGACTAAGAATGCAACCGAGATGGGTATATTAAAACCCGAACTCGAACTCGATACCCAATATGATTTTCAAAATCCGTCCCAAACCGTATAGGATTTTTATTCATGAACCCAAAACCCGCTAGACAAACCCTATGGGGTATCCGAACCCGAATCCAAAATCCAATATAAAATTAGAATAATTCACAATAGAATATTTAAAAACGTCATTATAGATTTTTTTTCATCTTTTTTTTTTATTTTCGATGTGTTCCTACTTTACAAGCCAAAAAAAAAAAAACTCTTATCATTACTAATGCAATCCTCTTTATAAAATCCCAACCATTTTTATGAGAAGAAAATCATTGAATGAAACAGTGCGGTAACGGGAGTAAGAGACTTGAATTTGAGGAGAGTGAGCCAAGACCGAGATTGAAAGTGGAGATCATAGAGTATTGGTCTACTGTCCTAGGGTTTTTTACTTGTTCTAAATGATTTAATAATAAATAAGAAAAAAGAAAGCTTTACAATTAATTGAGTATAGCTGGTTAATTTTAAAGACTGAGGCTAAACATAGTATATATTTATATATTTTAACGGGTTTGGGTTTTCCAATAGGTTTTATGCTCGTCCCAAAACCCATCCCAAAACCCTATAGGGTTTTATTATTGATCCCAAAACTCATCTCAAACCCTATAAGGTTTTATTGGGTTGGACGGATCGGATATCCTATAAAAATTCATCCACTTACATCACTAGTATGGACACACCTACAAATACCAAATTACTTATTATGTTTTTAAAGGGCAAATGGATCAAAATTAAGTTGGACCATAGGGATTTTTTCAGATCATAATCCGTGCAAACTATCTATATCTCTCAGCTTCAATAATATATATATATATATATATATTAGTATAAATACATTAGGTGCATCTTTGAAGAGAATCTTCTTATAACTAAGTTAATCCTATCGTTGACATAGAGTTATTAATATAAATGTAACCACTGCATATAATTAATGTCGTAGTTAATAAATAAGTGCGCCTTATAAGCTCAACCAACTGCTTACTAAAAAATAACAAACAAACCTACTTAGTCAATGATGTCACTCTTATGTTTAGTAGTTTTTTTTTAATGGGTATTGAATTTTGCCAAAATATATAATTAGTTCTTTTAGATTTTAAGTTGGTCAATCTCAAATTTCATGTATTAGTTGATCTATTTCAAAGTTTAGATAATTAATTATATATTTTTTAAAATCATGTATCATTGTAACATTAATCCTTTTATACATGGATTTCCATTCTAATGGAATGGAAAGTTTTTTATTTATTTATATTTTTTGGGCCTCAATAAAAGGACAAAGAAAGCTTAGCCGTAAGATGAATTGTTTTTATTTTGAAGGCTTAAGACTTGCGGACAAGTGATATATATGTATATAATATATATGTTTACTTTATATGTATATAAGAGTTTGCGGAAAATATGGCGTAGTTTGTGCTGCTATTCGTGCTTGCGCACCATTTTTCATAATAAAGGAGGTTTCGTATTAAAATCTCTTTGAATGTGTCAAAATGGAATTATTATTTAACTCGTAGTCCCTTTTTAATAATAAGAACCATTTTACAAATTGAAATTACCATTCTTAAGATTGTTGATGTGGAGATTTCAATTTTAAGAAGAAATTTGATTTAATGTTCAAGAAAATAAAATCATAATTTCATTCCACTTATAATAGAAATACTTTATCTAAATAATCATTTTTTCCTCCCAACAGGTTCAATTCACAATAAAAAGTTACAATAACCATTACAATGTCTAATTCCACTGTTTTGTCTTGACATATAACAAAATAAAAAATTATATTATTAGAATAAAAATAAAACACATAATATGTCCCTATTATGATAGCAAACCACCGATTGAGTCTAATAGGGTAATGTTTCTAAGACAAAAATATTTATGGGAAACTATGAATAAATCATTGAATAATATATAGAGTAAAGTATGAATTATTATTTATCATTTTACATAATTATGTACTATACATATTGAATATAACTAAATGCTTGATCTTCCTTCTTCTGTTGTTGAATTAAGTATCAAATTATGATTTTTCAGTTCCTACTATACATATAGAAATTCTTAGTTTAAACAATCGAGTTCTAACATCAATCATATAACTGTTGCAATTCTTATATATTATGGAGAACCTTTTTCCTCTTACTGGAGATAAGAATGATGTCACTAGGCTATAATTATATATTTTAAATAATAATTACGTATTAAATCAATTTATCAATTATTATATCCATGAATATAAACATTAAATCGAAAACACAAACACAAACATGACCCAAAAAATAACAATATTTTTCAAAAATATGAACCCATTTACACTCAAAATAGAAATTTGCCACTAGCAGATTGAAAGATCCCAAGACCCCATAGTTATATTATACCTAGTGGATCAAAAGATCCCATAACTTTTATGATTGTGTTATACTCGATGAATCAAATTATCTCAAGACTCCTTTTGTTTTACTACGCTTAGTAGAATAAAAATTCCCAAAATTGCTTAGTTTGCCACACCCAACAAAAAAAAAAAAAAAAGGAAAAGGTTATGTCACACCTAGTGCAAATGCATACTAGGAAACAAGAAACAAGATTCAAAAACAAATACAACCAACAAACTAGAAACACTGTGTGCTTTCAGAAATACTTTAAAAACATAAGTTTAAATAGGTGAAAAAGTCTTTGCAAATAAACGTATACGCAAGTTTAAATTCCCTTTTCAAAAAATTAATGTGCGTGAAGATTTATTATACGAAATCCTTTGACGTTTTAAGATTTTTTTATTATCAAAAAGTACATTGATAAAATTTAAATATTGAATTGATCATTCGAATAGCAGGCTACTTACTTGCAATGTGCGTGCGAAATAAAAAATGAAAAGGATAAACTAAAAGTACTTTAAATACATTTTAATTGATGAATCATATCACAAATTCAAGCAATCTAACAACACAACATATTTTTCCTCTTCACGTTGTTTTTTTTTTTTTTTTTTCAGTATTATGCAAGTCAAGGACACCTTATTTTATTTTATGTATATTACAAAATTAACACCCATCCACATCCACCGCATGACGATTAAAGCCAAGCATATTGTGTTCCTACAAATAATTGTTTAGTTATTTATAATTATAAAACTTATATATATATCTATATTATAAAGCCAAAACTTCTCAATTTTGGACTCCATATCCTATAATTATAGTTTTACCTTTAATGTATTATAAAAAAAGCGGTCAAGGAAGCATAATAACAATATATTTTAAATATATTAAAGGGTAAAATAGGGATATCATACGTGCAGGAAATTAGGTAACTTCCTCTCTCTTCCTCTTTTCCACTCACCTCATGATTCCTAAAAAATAAGTTGCATACATTGTTTTGTTAACTTTATATTGTTTCATTATTAGACAGTTTTTTTCATTTACGTACAAAGTAGTTCTGAAATAGTTTACATTTTTTTTTTTTTTTTTTTTCCTTTTTTTATTTATTAATTATTACTTTTTCTATTTAAGTAAAGTAACATAACTTGAATACTCATTCTCTTCTTTTTCATTTTAATTCTTCTTTTCTCAAACGTTTAATTTTTTTTTTAATACCAGATTTCCATGTAACTTTTGGGTTTGTTCCCTTTTTATTTATTATATCTATGTTATACTTTTTATTTTAGTTTTTCCAATAGTTTTTTCATGTTCATAACTCAATAGTAAGTAGTTGTTAGATTTTCACGTAGAATTGGATTTTCTATCAATTTTTTGTTATTTCTTATGTACTTCATGAGATTGATTTTTTTTTTTTTTTTGTCTTAGATAGTTTGTTCCATTAATAAAATGATAACATTTTTTTCTTTTAATCTTTTTACAAATTTTGAATAGCAAAATCACTTTTGAAATCAACCATATTGGGAATTAGAAATAATCACATTTCATGTCAAATTTAATGTTTTTTCCCTATGATTTTTTTTTTAACATTCAAGATGCGAGCTACAATTTAATCGCAACAATTACTAAGAACCAAATGCTGTTGTTAGTGAACAAAATGAAAATAATGTAGTCTCTCATTGTTTGAAGATTGAGGACAAGAAATGAAAAAAGACTTTCTCATTGGTTGTTCCCTTTTGTCATTGGAAAATTTTGTTTCCCAAAAAAAAAAAAAAAAGAGTAAGAAGAAGAAAGGAAAAAAAAAAAACAGAAAAATAGTTGCATTTTAAAGTACTAGATTTGCGTCGAAATATCTTTACCTAGATCTCAATTTCCACTCTTGAAAAAATAAACACTTTTTCTTCTTTATGTATTTTCTCCAATAATTTCCCTCTGTTTTTGAGTTTATGCTCTTAGTAAATGTTTCTGACGAAACCACAAGCAAATATTTTTACACATATTTAGGTTTAAATAAGATGTTATTAATGTCAGCTCTATGTGGTTTGTCAATATTTAACAACTATTAATTAATTTTTTTTATTTATATATCTATTTTGCTCTTGCATTTAATTAATTGTATTATTGTGATGCAACTAATATTTGATGTTTAAGTTGTTATTAAATTTGTACATGCAATACGGGCACATCGTCTGCTAGTTATTATAAAGTCAAAACATTTTAAGTTTAGACTCCATATTTTTTAAATAAATTTTTTTTATCCCACTACATTTTTCCTTCTACATACTTTTCTTTTGCCCACTACCGCAGAACCCACATGCTACTACTTATTACTTTCATAAGAATTTTTAAACTGTGATTTAACTTTATCAATTTTCTTGTTAGTTGATCCTTCTTTTTCTTTGATTAACCCCTTTTTCTTATCTAATTAAATTCTATATTTTTTAGCATGTGTGTAACAGGTGCATAGTCAGCTAGTATAGAGAATATCATTACATTCTCACTTAGTTATATCTATTTGCATAATGAACTCTTATATTATCACATAATAATTTATTTAATCAATACGTTTCACGTTACAAGCATGTGAAAACTTAAACAATGAATAAAATATAAAAGGTTAATTAAAAAACATAACCGAATCAATTTACAAATACGTGACCCACGCTAATTTTCTTGATAAATAAGTGACTCGAGTTTCATACAAAAGTCTCATAATAATTAATTACTATTAGAGAGATCTATGTTAGAGTCTTATTGCTTTCAAAAAATTAATTCAATAAGAATATTACTAAATAAAATTAAATAAACAAAATATTAAAAGTTATTTTGTTAAAAATGAGAAAATTGGAAACAAATGTAAAATTAATTTTTATGACAAAAAAATGTTGACATGTGTCTTTCTAAAATTATTAAATAATATTGATATTTTTAGATGAAACTCAAGTTACCTATTTGTCAAAAAAAAAAAAAAAAACCACAGATCATAGTTTTATAATTAACCCTAAAATAAATCATAATTATTAATATTGTGTAAAGACCTGACCCACTTAACCTAATTATTAAGTGTGCCAAATTTTCCGACCACGCATAATACCCAAATTTTAGGAACAACATTCAAGTATTATACGTAAGGTCGTCTTAAAAAGAGATGTTTGTAGTGGCTACCTGTTTAAAACAGATATAACATTCATATGCTTTGAATTAGAAACATTACCACTACATAGGTAGTGGGTCATTAACTATATACAAGTCATACATCAAATATTTATACATTACAACTTCCTAAGGATCATATAAACATAGAAATCTTACTTATAATCCAATTATATTACAAACACAATTCAACACAAAGTACATTCTAAGGCTTAACAAATAAGCTTAAACACTTCACAAAATTTTACATCAAAAGGAATCCTAAGCATATACTAGGCCTCTCTCTCCTAGTCATCCACAGAATCCTCCCAGTTAGTCCTATAACCCATATCTTCATAGGGCTCGTCATGAAAGTCACCTGCAAGATAGCAGCATGAGCCAAAGGCCCAGTACACAATAATGCAAATAAATACATATGCAATGCTCATTTAAGTAAATGCAATGCAATAAATTATCACAACTTCATTATCTTTTAGTTAAGTGAATAGAACAACACTGGAGTATTCAAACTCCGATTTAAGCTTGGGAATTCTAGGATCTTGAGTAACAGCAGCTGCTCAGGGGGTTGACATAGATAGACCGGATATTTATATCTCCTATATTTAACCGATAAAGAATATAATAGCATCATTTAGGCTTTACACCCCTTTATACACTCCACTTATCCCTGTCTATAACATCAATTAGTTTAACAGTCCCATACCTATGAACTAAAACATATTATTTCCTTTCGAGCATAAGTAGAGAATATACCGATACAGTTAACCCTATTAGCTACCCACTTAGCCAATAAAAGAAATCACCATTGCATCATGGATTTGAGTCATTGCATCATGACAAAGGATTGGGCTAGATGCCTAAACTACCGTGCCATTGCATAATGACAGGGTTGTCGGTCCCCGGTTTCAGATTCAACGACGTAAAGCACAACCAATTTCACTATCTTCCATTAATCTTTGATTTAGGTCAAATTGACATATGCCTATCCTAAGCAACAATCAATCAAAGTATTGTGTACCTGATTTGATTTGGGAATTGACGAGAATCTCCAATTGAGTATCTATTTTTGTTCCACATAAATCAACTATGTCACATTACTATCCTAAATCAATCTTATATTTACTATATTAGAAGTTAGGAAAAATTATTGAACCTTAAGTAAAAACAATCCAAAGTCATCACATAACATATATACAACATCATACAAGGCAAATCTTTGATTAAAAAGTCTTATATCATGTATTGGAAGAAGTTAGAAAAACTTGAAATTTACAAGTCCACGTTGGTCATTAACGCCGGCAATGCAAACCTTAAAGCTGGCGGTGTAGGATCATACGCCGGTGGCGTATAAGGCAGCGTTAAGAAATATGCATTCTATACAAAAACTTGGAGTCTTTACGCTGGCAATGTCAACGTCAACGCCAACGCCGGCAGCATTTAAGAAAATTTCGAAAGGTCAGAAATTAGGGTTCTAACACCGACAAATTCTGTCTTCAACGCCGGCGGTGTTCGAGAAAATTTCCAAAAGGTCATAACTAAAAACATTAACACCAGCATGTACGCCGGCGGCGTACGAGGCAGTGTACATTGCAATTCGCATTGTAGATTTCCTCTATTTTCCAAACTAAGAAATTTTTGCATTTTACCTTTTCCAACTCATTGCAAACCACATAAAAGCCTACTACAACCTATCTATAACATTTTAAGCATTCTAAAGCTTTCCTAAACACTCTTCAACATCTCAGTAAGAATTTAGCACATTAACTACTTGTATTATACTACACATGCATATTTCATGGACTAAGAGGAAAATAAGACATCTCAAACATCAAATAAACTTACCTCAATGTATATATAAGGCTTAGGGAAGGATTTGTGGTGTGTTGAGTCGAAGAAATCTTGATTTGGGTCTTGAAATTTCGGGCTTTGAAGGAATTACGAATTTCTCTCCTTTTGTTCTGTTTTGAATTGTCTAATTATGCAATTAGACTTTGATATTTATCCTAATATTGTTGAATTTTAGGGTAAGCTTTGGGGAAAGACTTTGGGCCTTGTTTGGGCTTGAATTTGGGCTTAGATTTGGACCAAAATCTGTTAAGATTAAAGACTATAACTTAGCTCAAAATACACTTAATTTATCAAACATTAATTACTACAACAACCACTTGCATTAACATAATAATTAATAACATAACTAAACTATCATGCTAAATATATTACTCTAGCTTGTTATCCACTCACATACATTAAATCACATTCACATTACAAATATACTAATTCACTCAAACACATACACACATGCAACAATCAATCTACATATATTAGTTATAAATTAACTTTGGGTCATTTCATCGTGTGTTACATAAAAAGAAAAATGTTCATGTAATTATGTCGTTTTTTCTTTATATTTTTCAATGGCTCACTTGTAAAACTTATTTATCTATACTTTCAAAGCAAAAGCACCTACTTTGATGTCTTTAGTGTAAATATTTTTAATGTAAATAATTTTAATATAATGATTTTAGAATATGGGCGTAAAATATTTTTGGTATCCCTGAAGTCATGAAATTAAATATGATTTGAATAGAATCAAATAAGGATTGACTAGAAATAGTCTTTTCCTTTTTTTAGCATATGGACATAAAATATTTTTGGTATCCCTGAAATCACGAAATTAAATAGGGTTTGAATAGAATTAAATAGGGACTGAATAGACATGGTATTTTCCTTTTTTTAACCTAAGCAAGTATCTTTATATACCAATCTAGCAGGTGCCTTTAGTGTAAATGTTTTTATTATTATAACTACATGATAGTTACTCAACATGGAGAAGTTACCTGTGGAAAATATAATTGTAATTATGATTTGTAATTAATTTCCTAATTTCTAGGACTACCTAAGGTTGTCCTCTTCCAACTTGTCAAAACAATATATCTATTTAATTTATACATGTTAGGTTGTTTTATTTGCACACGCATCATGGGTGCATAGTCTACTTGTTATTTATAAATCCAATCCTAACTCGTGTATGTAATTTTTACTTAATTATATCGCAAAATAATTCTTGCCTTTCACATTACTAAATGAAACACAATCGTTATTGCAACATTTATCAATATTACCAGTATAGCTATAATACTAGTGGTTATGTGTATAGTTGCTATGAACATAAATTAACATCATGCATTTTTTTCCCTCTATTTTATAAAAGTTTTAAACATGATAATATGCTACATGTACATAACAAATAGACTTTATATCATACCTTAAATGGTACCTAACTGTAATAGTCTATTTTTCATTATACATGATTTAAAGTATAATTACTCCATAATCTGAGATTTCTATATGGTACATGAAGCATTTGTACAAACCAATTACTCAAAAGGGGTATGATAATATTAGCATATCATTAATTAGTGTAAGAGAATTAACAACATACATATATAAATAGTTACTAGAAATATAAATATTAATTTGCCCTACAACAGAGAAAGTGCTTTCTAGGGGTGAGAAAAAAACCAATTGAACTGAATCAATTCGTAACAAAACCAAACCAATAAAAATATGGTTTTTTTAACAATTTGGTTTAAAATTTTTTTAATCCAAACAAATCCATAAAACTAAACCAAAGCGATTTAGAAAAATATAACAATATCTTGTTTATAAGTTATAACTATAGGTTTTTCTATGATGATTGATTAAATGGCATATATGTTCATATGATTTTATTGGATATTTATTATTTGATAAATATTGATTAAAATCAATTTGTTCATTTTTAAATTTGTTTTTTGGGCTCATGATATGTAAATTTTTGTTGATGATGAACTATTTTTTTAATAGTTTTTAACTTTATAAAGTATGAAATTTATTTATTTAGTTATAAATTCTTATTATGTATTAATTGTTTAATGTATTTTATCAACACATCATTTTATTCATTGATGAATTTTGTTGATAGATGATTTTTTTTATTTTGGCTATATTTATTGGTAGATGATTGACTTGATGGTTCTATTAAAAATTATAAATTATGACTTAATATGTATTAATTAGTGAATGTATTTTATTGGTAGATAACTAATTCTATAGAGAACTATATATGGAAAGTATAATGAATTCATAAAGTATTTTGTTATGATTTATAATATAAACTTTTTGAAGTGATATAAATATTTAAGTATCTATACAAGTGTAAAAACAACTAAAACAAAGAAAATTTTTAGTTAGAATTTTGATTTAATTTGTAATCCAAGTCAAACCAAATTTAATGGTTTAGAAAATTTCTAATCTGAACCATGTCAGAAGATTTAGTTGTCAATCTGTTAGTTAATGTAATTTATGTACAATTAATGTAATTTATTAGACAGTCAAACCTACATTAAAGGAACTGACAACCTAATTAGAGGACTGACACATCTCCTCTTTTGTATATTTCTTTTTCAGGTAGGATTTCTACTATATACATAGAGAAAAATATTTCTCTAATAGACACGATTTCAATTGCTCAAAATCCTTTATTTGACATGGTATCGGAGCCTTGCTCTCTACATAGTCATAGTTTTAATTTTTTTCCCAGTTTCTTGTTCCTAGCTCTCTAATAGCCTTATGTCTTTAGATAATGAGTCTTTCTTGATTCGTTTTAATTACAAAAGCTACTCAGCCTGGGCATACCAATTCAAGATATATGTCAAAAGAAGGGATCTATGGGGTGAATATGCCAAGTGGGAGGTCAAGGATGCACAAATCATGACATGGATTCTGGGATCCATAGAACCTAACATTGTCTTAAATCTTTGATCCTCTAAGATTACAATTGAGATGTGAAATTACCTAAAGAAAATCTACAGCCAACAAAACGCACCTCGTAGATTCTAGCTTGAACATGAATTATCCATGATTCTTCAGGATAATCTCTCTATTTCTGACTTTTATTCTAGCTTTATGAATCTTTAGGCTGAATATACTGATATAATATATGCTACCTTACCTCCTGAAGGTTTTGATGCTATCCAATCTGTCCATGAAATTGAGAACTGAATTTGAGGGTACCAAGTCTAGTCTTATGAACCAAGATCCTGTGTCCCTCCCTGGATATATGCCTTAATGATCTACCACGAGAGGAACAACAAATTCTCACTTTAAGTAACCATGGAACAATGAAGATCTAAATCAGTTCCAATAGCTTATGCAGCACAGGAAAGCCAAGAGGTAAGGACACGAAGGTTGTTCAATGTTTTTTTTGTAAAGGATTCGGTCATTATGCCTTAAATTGTCCAAAATAATTTTGCAACTATTGTAAAAAAGATGGCCATATTATCAAGGAATGCCCAATCCGACCTCCCAAGAGATCTGAAAGAGCATTTATTGCCTCGATTAGCTCTTCTAACACTAGTGGTTCAGTGGATGCTGCATCGTTAACACAAAATGCTTCTACTCTTGCTTAAACTCTAACACTTGAGATGGTTCAACAAATTATTCTCTCTACCTTCTCTACTTGAGGACTCTTAGGTAAACCTTCATCTACTTCATCCACTTGGTTTTGTGATTTCGAGGCATCCAATCATATGACAAATAATGATCAATCCCAACCAATGTAAAGAAATATTCATAAAACCTTGAGATTCATACTGCTGATGGTAATTTACTACCCATTATAGCCATCGGTGATATTTCTCCTTCTTTAACTGATGTTTTTGTTTCTCCAAGCTTTACTACTAATCTTGTTTCAATTGGCCAATTGATTGACAATAATTGTATAGTAGAATTTTCTAAATCTGGTTATGTTGTACAGGATCAACAGTCAGGAAGATGATTGCAAGGGAGCTTAAAGTAGGACTTGTTTTTCCTCTCTAATTTCCTTTGTCATCATGCCTTTCGTTTCCTTTTGTCACTTGTAATCTCACTCATGTTGATTATTGAGCATGGCACAAACATCTTAGACAACCAAACTCTAATGTACTCCATACATTGCTAAATTCTGGTTCACTTGGAAAGAAAAAGCGTGTTTCTATTAATGATGTTCAATTTGATTGTGATTCTTGTAAACTTAGTAAGAGTAAAACTTTTCCATTTCCTACTCACATACCTAATCTTGTCCAACCTTTCAAAGATACATGGTGATTTATAAGGTATGGCACCAATTATATCTCATGTTAATTACAAGTACTTTGTCACTTTTATTGATGGCTATAGCTGCATCACTTGGATTTATTTCTTGCATTCTAAAGATGAAGTACTTTTTGCATTTAAACTTTCTCATGCTATGTCCAAACCCAATTTTCTGCCAAAATTAAAACTTTATGTTCTAACAATGGGGGTGAATATACATCCCATTTGCTTCAAGATTTTATACAAGATAATGGAATAATCTCTCAAAGATCATGTCATAAAACCCCATAGCAAAATGAAATAGCCGAAAGAAAAATGGTCACATCCTTGATGTTGTTCGAACCCTTTCATTAGAATCCTTAGTGCTTGCTTAGTTTTGGTGTGAGGCTCTCTCTACTGTGTCTATCTCATAAATAAGTTACCTTCTCCTTTATTGAATCATGTCTCTCCTTTCCATAGGTTATTTGGTCATTCCCTTAATTGCTCGAATCTTCATATCTTTGGTTGTGTATATTATGTCCATCTTCCTGCACAAGAGCACACAAAACTCACAACCCAATTGGTTAAATGTGCTTTTCTAGGATATTATGTGCATCGTAAAGGGTTTCATTGTTATGATCCTAATTTACGTCGTGTTCGCATTTCTAGAAATTAATTTTTTTAAAATAAATATTCCTTTTCCAATCATCAGGACCCTCTCTCTCCTTCATTTTCATGTTGCCTATATTTACTAATTCTACTATAGATCAAAACACTTCTTTTGTACCCCCTCAAGCTCCTTCCCTTTCTGTTGATACTTTGGCACCAACTGAATCTATCATTCCCAGACATAGTACTCGAGTTAGTAAACCACTGAATAATTATGGCTTTCCTAATCATCTATTTTTTGTAGTTACTTTCTCTTCTATACTTATTCCTACATCTTATAAGCAGCAATGGAGCATGATGTTGATGTAAAGCTATCGAAACAAAACTTCTTGCTTTTGAAGGAAACCAAACCCGGGATGTTGTACCACAACCTCCATCTATCAAACCACTTGGCAACAAATTTATATCATCTGTCAAACTTCATTCTAATGGATCTATAGATTGTTACAAGGCTCGGTTAGTAGTTCTTGGGAATAAGCAAGAGTATGGTCTAGATTACAAAGAAACCTTTGCACTAGTAGCTAAAATGACCACAGTATGGACAATCCTAGCACTTGCAGCATCTCAATCATGGCCTTTACTTCAAATGGATGTTAAGAATGCGTTTCTACATAGTGATCTCAAGGAAGAAGTCTACAAAAAACTTCCATTTGGTATGCCTACTTCCTCTCCAAATGATGTTTGCAAACTAAAATGTTCCTTATATGGCTTGAAGCAGGCACCACGTGTATGGTTTGAAAAGTTTAAATCCACTCTTCTTAGTTTTTCCTTTACTCAAATCTAATATGACTCTTCTATGTTTCTCTAACAGACATCCAAAGGCATAATTGTTCTTCTTGTTTATGTAGATGGCATTGTCATCACTGGTTCTAATTTAGAGGCCATCTCTAAGCTTTAAAAAATGCTGCACGTCACTTTCCACATGAAAGATCTTAGCCAAATTACGTACATCTTAGGGTTAGAAGTTCATCATCACCCTCAAGGTATTTTCTTGAATCAACACAAATATATTAAGATCTAGTTCAGTTGGCAGGACTTACAGGTGGTGCTTCTATTGACACTCCAATGGAAGTTAATGTAAAATATTGACGTGATGAAGGGCAGCTCCTTAAGGATCCTACTTTATATCATAAGCTGGTTGGTAGTCTTTTTATCTAACCATTACTCAACCGGACATTTCTTGTGTTGTCCACACTGTTAGTAACTTCATGCAGTCTCCTTGACATCGTCACCTATCTATCGTCCAGCATCATCCGGTATCTCCTTAGCATGCCTAATCGTGGCCTATTTTTTCCTATTGGTTCTTCGCCTCAAGTGCGAGCCTATAGTGATGTAGATTGGGCTGGTTGCCTAGACACAGGAAATCTACTACTAGTTGGTGTGTGTTTCTTGGTGATGCTCTTATTTCTTGAAATGCAAGAGATAAGACTATGTATCCAAGTCATCCACTGAGGCGGAATACCGTGCCATGTCTGCTACTTGTTCTAAGATCATTTGGCTATGTGGTCTTCTTACTAAATTAGGTTTTCCACAACTTCAACAAACTCCATTGCATGTTGACAACACTAGTGCTATTCAAATTATGCCAATCTTGTCTACCATGAGCGTACCAAACATATAGAGGTTGACTGTCATTTTATCCAAGAGGCCTATGACTATCAAGTTTTTTCTTTGCCTCATGTTTGTACCAATTGCAACTTGCTGATATCTTCACCAAATCCATGACACATCAACGCCGTAGTTTTTCGTTGGAAAATTGATGCTTATAACTTCCCAGCATCAATT
This sequence comes from Combretum micranthum, assembly GCA_024138025.1. Lineage (NCBI taxonomy): Eukaryota > Viridiplantae > Streptophyta > Magnoliopsida > Myrtales > Combretaceae > Combretum > Combretum micranthum. Next base: position 43,081 of record JAMXBD010004156.1, read on the forward strand.
TGAGGGGGGGATGTTAGAAGATTTAGTTATCAATCTGCTAATTTAGTTAATGTAATTTATATACAATTAATGTAATTTATTAGATAGTCAGACCTAAATTAAAGGGGTTGAAAGATCTCCTCTTTTGTATATTACTTTTTTAGGTAGGATTTCTGCTATATATATAGAGAAAAATGTTTCTCTAATGGACGATTTCAATTACTCAAAATTCTTTGTATTTGACAAATCAAACCGTTACTTAAGGGTTTGGTTTGGGATGGAAAAAAACCAAACGGTAAATTACGATTTGGTTTATTAGAAGAAAAACTAAACCAAATTGATCCATGCTTACCCCTAATGCTATCTAATACAGATCTAGTCTATTAGATAAAAATCACATGAAGCCGAAATAATTAAGAAAGTGCTATTTATTAGCTTTCAAATCTCCATTTAGTACTCTTGTTACTTCTATTGCTTACTAGAGGGAAGGTGCCACAAGGAACCCTATGTAAGGTCTATTGGATTGTTTAAGCTATGACCAACATAGTGAGTTTTCTCTCAATACCACACTTCCGTGAAAGTATAAGCAAATTATTAAACATTAAAGATGCAATGTAAGTAGTAACCATACGAAATAGAGTATCATACTAAAATCTAACATCCAAGAAAGGTATAAATTTATGTCCTCTAAAAGTAGAGTTTCAAAAACAATATTGTGTATATATCGAGTCTAGGTTCCAATATCAAGAGCTTAGATATAAGTCATTTTCTTCTCTTAAAAAAAAACATTGGACCATTTTTTATTTAACTTATTTATTTTAAAAAATTTTAGTTTTTTTTTTAATTTTTTTTTTTGCTGTCCTTGAATGTGGATGTGGAAAACCCATAATAAAAATAATTTCTAAGTTATAACCACATGACTAGACCTAAAATAAAGGACAACACTACCTAACTTACTACTTAGTTTCTAAAGATCAAGATCATAGTTTCTAGAGATCAAGGTAAGGTCATGTAAGGAGTGACACCTTACTATGGTCTTGCAAAAGTTACCACGTGATATTGGTAACCCATTAAGATTTTAAATGTAATCGTGTAATACATGGTTCTTTATTATTTCAACCAAGTATTTATTTTTTGGTTATTATGGTAAACATCTAATAGTCACACACACGCACACTCAATTTCTATTATATGGCTCAATAGCACTACAAGCACTGTATATCTTTACTTTAATTGGAGTGTTTTCACAATAACTATAATGGTCTTTCATAGTGAAATGATTGCAGTGGTTTTCATTTTTATCTCTAACAAAACAATAAGTTTTCTTTATAGCTTTATGTAATGAAAAAACTTTAAATAGTTGTTGTCTATATATTTTAATTCTTTTGAATTCTTATAAGGAAATGAAGAAAAAAGAGATCCATTTACAAAATGTTGATTCTTTTTTTAACCACTTGAAATATTGATACTCCAAATAACTCACCATTTAAATTTAACCCCTAAACTTTAATTCCTTCTGGTGTAATTTCCCTTATCCTTTTATATGGGATGAATTGCTAATAGTACGTTTAGTACGCAAGAATAGATTAAAAAATTGCAATTTTGGATTCCATTCCCTTTTCCTTGTTTCTATTCCTTTCTTCATGTTTGAAAACATTATTAGAAACTAGAATCATGATCACAACAACAAACTAAGCTTTTTGTGGTGGGTTTTTTTTTTTTTATGCTTTGTAGTAGTTAAAAATGCCACTGCATAATAGGTGTGTTTTAAAAACTGCATCATTGGTGTTGCAATGGCACCATCTCTACCATGTAGAGGAGGTTTTACGTTATCATCTTGTAGAAACGGTTTTTTACCCTTCTACTGGTAGTCTGAACCGCCAATACAAGATAGGAAAAATTTGCATATAATTTATCTAGTGGTGGCTCGAACTGTCGCAAAATCTGGCATGAGAATTTTGGATAGTTTTACTGGCGGTCCAAACTGTTGGTATAAGATAAGAAAAATTTACATACAATTTAATTAGTGGTGGTTTCAACCGCCTCATAATTCGTGTGAAAATTTTGAGTAATTTTACTAATGGTCTAAATCGACATCACATAAGGAAAATATTCAAGAAATCTATTAGCCAACAAACCAAAAAGGATATCATAGTTTCGTTCCATTACTGATAACTTTTGTTTGAACACAACTATTTCATTTGCATGGGCATCACTTGTAGATCCTCTAACATTAATATTAGATTCTCTTGAGCTAAAATATCTTGAAAGATAGGTCCTAAACCTAATCTCTCCCTCTATCATTATGCTCAGGACCAAACACCTCTTTAAATATTTCTTCATTCAATACACTTGAGGTACTATTTGAGCCACCACAGTTCTTTTTGAAGAGCTTAAGCTCTTTCCTATATTAAGAGCATCAAGATAATAAATAGAAAACCTATTCCTTAGATCTTCTTTAACAATGAATTGATCTACTTAAGTGATTGATAAAGCATAAAGAAAAATAAGAAAAAGGAATACTACCAGAAAAATGGTCTTTAGAGATAGAAATTCTGTCTCTGAAACTAGAAATTCTGTCTTTGAAAGGTTTTAGAGACATAATTTCCATCATAAAAATCATTGTCGCTATTTTTTTTTTTTTTTTGCAACGAAATTAGAATATGTTGCAAATTTTGCGATGGAAAATTTGTCTCTAATACTTACAAATTCTATTGCAAATTAGTCATCAAATTTACGACCAAAATATTCAGAGACCATTTTTTCCATCACCAATTGTCTCAATTACCAATAATTTTTAAAAAATTTCCATCGCAAATCTATTTTAGTTTTTATTATGTAAATTACAATTTGATTTATTAATTTAGTAAATTCGTCGCAAATCGATCTCTATAATAATCATTATATCAAATGAATTTTTTTATTTATTAATTTTGTCGCAAATTTTGTCTCTTTTTTATAACATAGTATAATAAAAATTCCTGTTTATTCATAATTTACATTTTAAACCTATTTTAATGTACATTATATACCTTTGAGACATAGAATTCCTGCATCATCAAGCTCTAAAGTTGGATTTATTGATGTGGGTGCTTCTTGACTAACTTGATGTATTATATGAACTTCGTTTGGATCTACTTCTTCTACGTGTCCATCATCAACAAGAATTCTCATATCATTAAGCTCTAAAGTTGGATTTATTGATGTGGGTGCTTTCATTCCATTGTCTTGATAATAATCATTCCCTATCTCCGAAGTACCTTCTTCTTGCTCTTCATTGAGAGGAATGTTAAATCTATCCTGTGCTTTAGTTTTACAGATAGCCCACCAATCCCTTAGTTCCCTCTTCTTACTTAGATAAGATGCATGGTACACTTGTTCAACTTGTTGAGCTAATATAAATGGTTCGTTTGTACCAAGTCTTGACTTATGATTGACATCAACAAGCCCATATCGAGGATGTACTCTAGTCTCTCTTTCGATGTCAAACCATTCACACTTGAACAAAACAACATTGTTCCCTTCTCCACAATAATTTAGCTCAATAATTTTAGTCAATAATCCATAAAAATCCTGATCATAATCATTGTAAAAACTTTCTCTTACACAAACTCCACTGTTCATTATTTTCTTATTCTCTCCAAAATCAAGTGTTTGAAACTTGTACCCATTAACATAGCAGGCTTTATAAGAAGTGACCATTTAAGTCATTAATATGAGCATCAATGTTACTAGGATTTTTAATAACCTACATAAGAGTAACAACATTTAATTTCTAATTACAAACCAATTTAATATATCTTTATAGATAATGAAAAAGAAAAAAAAAAGAGTTTACATGTTAAAAATACTTACAATTTTTTTTCACCAATTTGTAAGATTTTGTTCTCTTAATTTCTCTATTTCTTCCTCACTTACATTTGGTCTTTCCAGCCTTAATGTATTGTCAAATTTTCTATTATTGATAACCAATATTAGCATGTGCTATTTAAAAAAAAAAATAATAACAATTCAAACTCAAAAAATTTACCAAAAAAAGCCTATACTTTATTAGCGACATAAGTTCTTTACAGTTCATCAAAATATAAAATGTTGCAGCTCTACAATCATTTAGGTCCATCAACTTATAAGTACCAATAGAGCCATAGGCTCTTCCTGGATGCATAAAAATTGATAGGTTTCTCCTAATCTCAACATCAACTCTATCATCATTCAGCGAAAGTTTGTTCAATCTTGTTTGCACATTTCGTTCAAATTAAAGGGAGCAAAATGTTGAGATTTCCACAATAATGTAGGCTTCACATATCGAACCTTCCACACAAGCTCGATTTCGTATTTGTTTTTATATGATGTAAAACCTATAAATAAGATAATTATTATTTAGTAGATTAATGATGCAAAATCCATATGTCTATAAGAACTTATATTTATCTTTTATAATATAAAAAATACCTCTCAAAAGGGTAGATCTATCGATATTTCACCGATCCACCAACCCTAGCTTCATAAGCTAGGTGATTAGGTAAATGCTCTATAGAATCAAAAAATCCTAGAGGAAAAATTTTCTCCAATTCGCGTAAAGTTTCAACTATATTTTTCTCAACAACCATCATGCGTTCAACCTTGAGTGTTGATGAACAAATTTCTCTAAAGAAAAGACTAAGCTCCGTGATTGATTCCCACACTACTTGAGGTAATAACTCATGAAAGGCAATTGACATTAACCTTTGCATAAACACATGACAATCATGACTTTTTTGCCCATAAAACTTACATTCTTTCAAACTCACACAACGGACAATATTTGAAGAAAATCCATCAGGAAACCTTAATTGCTTAACCCAATAACATACTTCTTCTTTTTGATCTTTTGTTAATGTATAGAAAGCTTTAGTCTTTTAAACCTTTCTATCTTCTTCTACTAATTCCAGCTCTGGTCGTCTACAATACAACTTTAAATCCATTCTAGTGTTCACATTATCTTTCATTTTTCCTTTAATATCCATCACCGTATTAAATATATTCTCAAAGACATTCCTTTCTATATGCATGACATCCAAGTTGTGACATATGAGATTTGTATGCCAATATGGTAGCTCCCAAAATTTATTTTTCTTCACCCAATCGTGTTTCTCGCCAAATCCAACAATTTTGTACTTACGATGTTGACTTCCAAAAGTAATGTTAGGTTGTGCACACACTCATCTTAACATTTCTTCTCTAGAGAGTCGAGGGGAAGGCAAATCTTTTTCAGTTAGACCATTTAAAAATTTGTCTTATTACTTCCTATATGAATGATTAAGAGGCAGAAAATGGCAGTAGCAATCAAAAAAGGATGTTTTCCCACTATGCTTCAATGTAAAAGATTTAGTATGCTCCATGCAATAAGGACATGCTAACTTCCCATGAGTACCCCATCTCGACAACATTGCATAAGTAGGAAAGTCACTAATCATCCAAAGCAAAGCACATTTCATTTGAAAATTTTGTTCCGATGAGCATCATAATTGTAATTCCATCAATCCATAATAATTTCAACTCATCAATTAATGGTCCTAAGAACACATCATTGTTTTTTCCTGGAGTTTTAGGACCAGGGATGACCATAGCAAGAAACATATAAGATTACTTCATACATAACCATAGGGGCAAATTATATATCGTAATGACTATTTGCCAACATGAGTAAGGAGTAGTTGAATGATTGAAAGGATTAAATCCATCTGTGCATAAACCAATGCGTACGTTCCTGGGATCAACTGCGAATGAAGGGTACATTTAATCAAAATGATTCCATGCCTCACTATCGTTGTGTATGTGTGTTGGGGGGGGGGGGGGGGGGGGGGGGGGGGGGGGGTGGGGAGGTTGGTGGTAGTGTGGGAACCACACCTTCTAGCATATGATTGTTTGCATACCATGTCATAAACTCAGCAGTATTTCCACACATATAGAGTCGTTGGAGTCTTGGAGCAAGAGTTAAGTTATGCAACAGTTTATAAGAAATATTCTTTTGTTGCCTTCAGCAGAACCTTTTGATTTGAAACAAAGGTGTCCACAAATTGGACAAGAAAGTTTATTTTCATGCTCTTTGTAAAACAATATGCACATGTTGATACACGAATCAATCTTCTCATATCCAAGTCCAAGTTTTGTCACTAACTTCTTGCAACTATAATAGCTCTATACTAATTTTTTATTCTCTGGCAGCATAGATCTAATAACAGATATAAGACGATCAAAAGATGCCTTGCTCATATTACACTTAAATTTTAGATTCAAAAGTTGTGACATTGCTAAAAGTCTTGTTTGCTTATTGCATCCCTCCCACAATGGTTCATCAACATCCTTTAACATAGCAAAAAACTCCATTGCCTTAGGATTTGGTGTATTATCTTCAATCTCAACATCGGGAATATCATAATTTAGACCTACAACATCTAATACCATTCTTTTGTATGAGTTGACATTATCATTCACACTTTTTGATGATTCTCCTACATTTACTTCAACATCACTTCTGTAACGTTCTCCATGTGCATACCACCACGTATATTACTTATCAAAACCGTTTGAATAGACATGAAATTTCACTTTGTCTCGATTAAAATATTTCTTATTTTTGCACTTCGAATATGGGCATCTAATCTTGTTTTGGGAAACAATTTGTGTTTGAGAGAAGGTAAAGTTAAGAAATGATTCAACCGCATTAACAAAATCTTCAATCATGTGGCCATTGCTATTAAATTGATGATACATCCAACTTCGATCGGATGTCATATTTTCTGCACTATGTTAAATGAACATATATTTAAATAAGGATATTTAGTCATATCATCATACACATGCCTAAAATCAATTGACAAAAATAGTTGGACAAGGCATGCAATGAAAAACTACCAGGAACCACTTAATCTTATTTAAGTTACTAACATTACTAGTGACATGAAAGTATATATGACTAATTCCAGCCTTGAGCCCAATCATTTCATTGAATGTTCAAAAGATGTTACTTTATTTTTTTTTTCAGAGTCAACAGAAGTTAAATTAAAATTACAAACATTTATTCATTAAATTGAATGCCCATAGAAAACCCGAAGAAAGGAAATCTAAACACATGGTTGAAAACAATTGCAAACAAAAATTATCCCCTCTACAAATTGCTATATTCTTGCAAAGCTTGTATTGATGATGATAATTAATAATTTTGATTCTATAAATGAATAATAAAATATGCATAGAATAAAGATAATCGAAAAGATCTTTGACATTTCATAAGATGATAGGAGGAGCACCAGCTTGGAATGAAATTGAAGGAAATTAAGCAGAAGATCGATCTACATTATATATACCATGTGTTTCCACACAAGATGTTGATAGGTGAGTATATTTTAGTTTTAAGGAAAATAACGCCATTTGAGTTAGAGTTGAATTGTATCTTTAATTGGAAAAAAAAACACAAAAGAAAATAAAAAGTCATTATTAAATAATCAAATACAATTTTATGGTAAAATTTATAGAGTAAATTCCTATTTTTCTTTTTTATTAAGAATAATGAGTATATATCATGAATAAAGTCATTATTAATACTTTCTCTTTGTTTTTTTATTAAAGATAACTAAATGATCCATGCAAAAATTAAAAAAAAAAAGCATAAAAAAACTTCAATAGTCAGGAAGAATCCAAGCATTGACGTATCAAATAAAAGGAAGATGACAGTTACATGAAATAAAAAAAAAAAAGAAAAACAAAAAAGGAAAAACCAAGAGAGTGTGAAAAATATAGAACCTATTGAATAGTTAATTACAAGCAATGGACTATTTGATCTCGAGAATTGAATAGGAAAGTGAATGGGCTTTATTTAATTAATGTCTTAAAAGCTCAGCTATTGTTTCTAAACACCAAATTCATCATTCCTTATCACAATAATTGCACCCATGATAAAGAAATTAATGGATCTACGTATAGGAAAGCTATTTTTCTTTTATCATAAGAAATCACTTTATAGAAAGTGAGAACAAGGAGCAACGGTAAATAAGTTATGATCAGTATACATATCTTCTGTAATTTTTTGAAAAAATAAATTTGGTATATGCTCGGGTAGGTGGACATAATTAACTAACTTGATGAGCTAATGTAATTGTAAAAAATCCTCTTTTGTTCCTCTAAATCTATCATCAAATGTGTGCATATAAAAAGATAAGTCAATCAACTTCTTAATTTAATATTGACAAGTTGCACTACTAAAAATTTGCGAGCTGAAAAGGATTTCTTTTTAAATTATAACGGATGAAGGAAAAACCAAAATCTTTGCTATGAAACCGAAGAACACATTTATAATACACACCAAACATGAAACTGTTATGAGATAAAGAATATGTGTAGTCAATGAACAACCAACCTTAAAACTGAGATTGGTATATCATGCATAAGAATTGTAAGATGGAAAAGTTATGGTCAAAAAGCATTCTTAAAAGCTTCTATAGCCACAACACGCCATGTTCTCACAACCATTAAATCAATAATTTATGAAGCCATTAAATGATTACTATTTCTTTTTATACATCCATTACAATTTATATTAGAATCACATATGTATCATTAACAGAATGTATTACCTGATTATATCTTGTCCCTTGATTTATGTACTAAAATTTGGAGAGAATAAAGAGAAGGCCAACTGGGATAGCACGAGAATCCTACCAAAAGAAAAAAAAAAGGTCACATGTGGATTACAACCTAGTTACTTTGTTGCTTAGACGCTTCACATGCATTCATTAAGCTTTTAATGATGCTCACATCCCATGTATTGCCAACTTGCCAAGACTAGACTTGGTCAAACTTACTTAACTTGGATAAGCATGTTTCTTCTTGTATATACTCTGCCTTAGATGTTCTTTGTATCCCATGCTGAATTCACCTACGCCCTGCAAATAGGAAATGCCAAAGAATAAGGCTTGGGTTGTTATTCTACCCTCTTTTTTAGAAAGCAAGAAGAAATATTTTCATCATAGGGAAGCAGTCACGGTTTTATTACCATAATATGTGTGATAGAGAAAGAGTTGCAAATTTGATATTGATTATATATTTTTTTTTTGGGTAAAAAAATTGAAAAGATATCACCATTCAACACAGAGAACCTATTCCTTCCTTATTCACATTCCATGGTTTCAGTTTTATTTAAAACATAAAAGCACCTAATTCATGTCAAAATCATTAAAGTATTCCAACTTTAAAGAAATTTATAGTCTAAAAAGAGAATAAATGAACTGTTTCTAGTTTGTATACACAAAAATTTTTAAGGATTCATAGCCACTGAGTTTTCAAGTATTAAGTTTTTAGAAAACAACATTGATGGCACACAACCAGACTAATGACATTATCTTTGATTAATTTGATTATTATTTATTATTACCTACAGGATATGCATTGTTAATTATTTTGGAATGAAAGTTCTGGTTACTAAATAATAGTATCTCCATTCACGAATTAACTAAGAAAAACTAAAGAACACTTGCCAACATTGATAATCACACCTCACAATCAGGCCATATATTTCTTACCAATGTAAGGTAGTGTTGATGGGGGTAGAATTCTTGACCTTGACCCCAGTCCCCGGTCCAATCAAGCTAAGCATTCATACTATAGTTTACTAAACCAAATAAAATGTAGAAATAACTACACAGTTTACTAAAAAAATAAAAGTTGAAAAAAAGAACATGCCTCACATCTTGGAATTTCATCACAATGACTATAGTGGTTCACTAAGATGGAGTTTTGGGGAGAAAAAGACTAAGAGAGAAGAGGAGGAAGAAAAAGAAAGGGAAATGGGCGAGGGTTTTTAATTTCGACTGCAAAAAGGGGGAAAGGACAATAGAAAGGAAGAGAGAGAAAGACAAAAAAGAAGAAAACCATATAGTTCATAACAATGAGTTTTTTTTTTAATTTATCTTTTTAGTTAAATTATACTATCTTATTGGAAAAATTTATAAAAAAATGTGTACATGTGGATATATATTACTTAATCAGAGATAAAATAAAATCTATCTCTAATATATATACATATATTATTTAATCAGAGAAAGATAAAATATTTCTCTGAAAGTCATATATATATATAAGTATATTTTATATTAATTTTATTAAGAAATTAGAGACAAAAATTTACTAAAAATATAGCACCAAATTTTTTTTTCTTCCTACTAATAAATTGGAGACAAAATTAATTATCTCACAAATCTATAGATAATCTATCACAAATCCCATCGTTAAAAAGCAAAAAAACAATAAAAACATCTCATATATTATACTCGCAAATCTGTCACAATTCCGACACTATTCAAATTTTTTAGAGACAAAAATGTTATGTCCTAAATTTTCTATCTCTAAAGGCCATTTTTCTTATAGTGGAAAGATGGATGCCATAATTGTGAGTTTACCTTCTTTTGCCTTGCGTTTCATGAACATAACTACCATCTTTCCTCTTATTCGTGATGTCATAATAGTAAGTCTATCAGGTACTTTCCTAATTTTGATTTGCTATATCAAAACTTTGTCATGTTATGACATATTTCATACAAACATAACATTCATTCCATAAATAAACATATGAATAAAGAGCATCGATAGAAGGAATAACACAAACTCAGAAGGAAGCTTTAACATAAACTACAAATAATTAACAAATGCCGCAATTGAGCACCTTAAAGAACTAAGAAACCATTCAAATATAAAAACTTGTTAATATTAAAATGATCCCGAGATATAATGCAAGAACATATTAAGAAATCCAATTCGATTTGACTTACATATTATGCATGAATGCTCTGATATGATAGCATAAATTAAATTGATTAATAAAGAGCATCAACAAAAGGAAAGCAAAGCTGATGCTGCTCCATAAAAGGTTGCTCTTTTTTAATTTTTCGCCTTTCTTAAAGCATATACAAATAAAATATCTGACCTTTGTTTTCCTTTTCGAAAGGGGGTGGGTAGTTATATGAGTCAAAGAATGCCAAGATTCATTAATTATGCAACAATTAGATCAATGCTTCTATGTCTTTTTTAGGTAATTTGATCCTTCTATATATTAACCCACAACATGTTAACTAAACCTATAGAAACACACAAAACAACAAGCAAATAACACATGTAAAGGCTACACAGTTCATAAAGGGCCATCCTTTGCCAATTTATAATTGCTATTTGTATGATTTATCTAATGCCATCAAGTGCCAAAGACACAATCACCTCCATCATGTACAAGCACTAGCATAGCCATTTCATCACACATCAAAATCCATCTTTTAAAAAGTTTCATCATTTTTTTTTTTTTAGAAACCAAACAAACCCAATTCTAAGTTGACAATTATCTTTGCTTATATCAATGGTATTGTTACCTTACATGGCTCCAACTAATTAATTTTGCAAATGTGTCCAAAGTTTCCGCAAATCATTCTTCCTAACTCAAAATCATATCTTTTTTTTATGCAATAAATATATAAATAGATACCCAAACTAAACTATGAATGTAGATGCAAGAAATGGGCATTTAGCATGAAATTAAACAAGAAGAAGAACAAAATAGATTGTTACATAATGGAATATGAAATTGAAGAGAAGAAGAAGGAAATACCTATTAGAGAAGAAAATTTTGGGGAGTTTAGCTTTACATGTTTTGGTATAGAATGAACTATGCTTTTGAGTGTTATATGAATTTTTCTCTAAGTTAATTTTCAACTTTTTCTTCCACTTAAAGTGTATGTTTCCTTTGGGCATTACAATAGCACAATAAAAGTTTCAAATCCCTGCTCATTAGTCGAAACCCATAGATGAAATTTCTTAATAACAAAATAAAATTCAATTACAATAATTTATAATAAAATGTACTTACCCTAGTTCACATTTTCATATTTCACCTTCTTCTTCTTTGATATAATGTGAGACCTAAGAGAAATGAAGAGTAAATGGAGAGTGTGAGAATGAAGAATGAGATAGAGATGAAAGATGGACAGAGGATTTGCAACATAAAAATGGGTTTTGTACTTTTCATTTACTTACTTATCTAGTTTTATTCTTACTTTTTTTTTTCTATCAAAATTTTTATTTTTCTTTTTCCCACCTTTTATGCTTCATTTCATCATTCAATCCTACCTACATGCAGCGGGGTTTTAATTTTTCCTATACAAATCGCCTCAATATAAAGGAAATTAAATAAAAATGCCTCTATATATTGTCATTAAAGGGGGAAAAAAAACTACTACTTTCATAGAGGTGAAAATAAAAATTGCCTATATTTTTTCACCGCAAAAAACTTACTTTATTGTAGTGGATCCTAAGAGACTTCAATTTCATCTTTGGGATGATAGAGTTGTGATTTCATTCCTCCCTATATTAATCTTATCTACTTTAATTACCTTTTTATTTTACATATATTTAAGTTTTTTTTTCTTATTTATTATTAAAGGTAATTTTGATACCATCCATTTGGTACTCATTTCATTTCATAGATGTATCTAAACATTGAAATAGATTTATCATTCCCTTATTCCTTCCATTACATTCCATTCCTTTATTTTCAACTCATTCCATTCTAACAATTCATATATATCAAACGTAACATTAGTTTATTAGGGAGAAGTAGACTTTGAATTGTCTTATGGTTTAAGCTTGTATGTTGATTTAGGCTTAGATTAAGGTTTTTAGGATTCTTCTTAAGATTGTCCTTAATTTTCTTCTTGGCGTCTCCTCTGGAATCGTCTTGTTTTTTCTTATATACATACACTCCACACATAATATATGTCAAATAGAAATAAATATGATACACATTTCTAGATAATAATCTAAAAAAAAGAGTAAATTGCAACTTTACTCCCATTATATATACGTTTATAGGGTAAATTATTAGAATGTATTGAGGTATTTGAATGGTTAAAGAAAGAAATCAATGTTTTATAAAGTGAGTCAAAAAATGATCAACAATTCAAATAATTAAAAAAAAAAAGATATCAACATTTTAAATGATTGACAAATATACAAAAAGAAAAAGAAGAGATATCATATTTCCACCACATTATGTAATGTTGATTTCTTTATAATCGAAATATCAATATCTTATTTAAACTAAAATTCAAATTTTTATACCTTCCAACATAAATTCATCTATGCTTAATATGCATTTGAACCACTTTCTTTAGATTATTGTGCTTAGACTCCAAATCTTTAAAAAGTTAATCCCCTAAACTAGTGAAATTGCACATATTCTAAAGATTAGGTTTCTAATGCACATGATTTTGAAGATAAGAGAGTTAAGTTTATATAAAATAAATATATAAAAACTGTATTTACCCTATTTTCTATAGGTAGCCTTTTCTTACTTCATATTTATTTATTGATAATTTCATATATTTTCAAATAATTAATGGATTTACAAATCAATATTTTTCTTTAATATTTTTTAAAAAACCATGGATTATATAAATACACAAATGCATCTAAGGTCAATTTTTACTTATAAAAATGTTATAATATTATTTTTTTATATATTTCTTCACATGAAAAATGTTAAAAAAAAAATCTATCAACAATACAATGAAGAAGTATCACAAAATTGAAAAAAAAAAAAAAAAAAAAGGATGTGTCCACATGTATTCTGTCTCCAACTTCCCTTCCCCCACCCCCCCCCCCCCCCCCCCCCCCCCCCCCCCCCCCCCCTCCCCCCCCCCCCCCCCCCCCCCCCCCCCCCCCCCCCCCTTCACTATTGTGTTTGGGATTTAGTGTCCTAAAATTTAAAATGAAACAAAAAATTAAAGAAAATATAAATCTTTCCCCGTTTGCAAATGCTTATCCGAAATCTGTCAAAACCAGCAAGCCTCTTTGTATGTTCTTCAAGTGGACCCATGGCCCAAATAAGTAAATGGGCCCAACCACTTAAGTCAGCTCAGCCCTCTACTTCTTCCCCTCGTTTCCAGCTCCAAAAAAAAAAAAAAAAAAAAGCCGGCCTTCGTGTAAAACTAATCAGAGCAAAACGTGAAAAAACACACGCTCTCGGACTGCGAGAGAAAAAGATATGGACGATCATGGTGATAAAAAATCTGACAATCTTCCAGTTCACCCGAAAAACCTTCCGGAGAACGAGGCGATGAGGAAAAATCTCTGTCGCTCTACTTTCACGGCACTCCTCCTCTCAAAACTAGGCATCCAGGACAACGATGATCTTCTGTTACTACTCATTCTCGGTCTCCCAAATCCTTAGAAGAACTCAAACGCAAGCTCAAGAAACAAATCTTCGGTGAAGATTATGACTCCGCAGAGCTGGTAACAATCAAATAACAATAAATCAAGAACTCATAGTTTAATCAGTAGTTGTAGCTTGATTTAGGTTCTGTTTCACTTTTTCAGGAGACTCCGACGATGAACAAGATAAAGCTACTGTCTCTGTTGAAAAATCGTCGTCTCCGGAACGTAGTGCTTCCACAAGGTTAGAAGAGCTAAAACTCAAGTTGAAGAAAGATCTCTTTGGCGAGGACTACGATTCTCATGATTACGATACTACAGAGGTAACAAGGATGGAGGATTCAAACAAATCTGCCTGTCATTGATTTTTCTTGATTGTTATTAATCGGATTCTCGTTTTCAATCCATTTTAGGATGATGATTCAACATCAACAACGATAACTCCGAAACAACGCTAGGGTATGTCATTGGCTGCGATATCAGGTTCATATGTTCTCAATATATACTTTCGAATTCGATTTCAATTTTGCATTATTTTTTCGACTGTTTATATAATGCGATTGGGTATCTCTACAACTTCAGTAATTAGTAAAACTAATATTACTTTCTTGGAGGGAAGCGACACCATTGTCTTCTGGGGCGAAGAAGCAGGAGGACACTTCGTCGGAAAAGAAAATGCTAGCGGGGGTAGCTACGGAGAATCTTGCAAGGTGTGTGCGTACTATAACGAAACTGCAATTTGTTTTGCTCAAATTCATTCTGTTTTTTCTTTTTTTTTTAATAATTTTTTGTTATAATTTTTTGCATATACATTGTAAGTTTTTGGAAAACTTCATTTATTGGTGCAGTCACTACTGGCTCTTGTTTGCTGAATGTGGATTTAATTCTATTTCCTTACTGAAGGGAAACCAAGCCTTTGAGCACCAATGCTGCGCAGCCGATTTCACCGGCTGAGCAGGCAGGTAAATAGTGGCAGTTGAACATCTCTTTATCACCGCATCTGAGAGGATAACGGCATCGGAAAAGATTGGGGGAATATGAAACAGAGAATTGAGTGAAGGGAGCGAACTGTACGGTCTGTACCTGCAGTTAGTGTAGCGACTGCTTAGGATAAGCAAAGGACATTTAGCAATAAATCATCATGGTCCCCAAAATTGTGATTTTATTATTTACTCAAACTTATAAAATTGGTATAATCATACAAAATTATATAAAATTGATAAAATCGTATATCTAAATTCACAATTCTACTTAAAGTCTATATCTTAATAATTTTTTATCTATTTTAATAAAAAATATATATATAAAATTATAAATTCATAGAATTAATAATTAACTAGCGATTTTGATAACTATGGACTCAAATTATTGATGAACCTTCCACAGTCCACTTGGGATTGCTGTATAAAATGGACTATATTGTAATTTAGGGAAAGAGGATCCTCTTTTGATTGGAAAAAGTTTTGCTACCCTAGTCATTATGTCTCAACTTTATTTAAAGTAATAATAAGACCTATCATGTATATGGAGTGATAATAACTATTCATTTTATTTTAAGGATTTTTTAAAAATTTATTTAATAAGTGTTAAGTATCTATTGACTGGGATAAGATGAGGCAGTATTTCTAGTACAATAAATATTTTTCCCTTTTGCATATTGCAAATAGTAGACGCCACCGTTTGCGTGATGCAATCTCATGGGCCAAGTAACTCTGTTTAAGGCTAATTGATTAGATGAGAGATAGGATCCGAAAAATTAGATTTACTCAAGAATGTTTGGAGAGTTGTGAATTTAAAACAAGAATTATTTAAATTATCACTATTTTTCTAACTTTTCAAAGCTTAAGGTATGTAATTGTGTAAATGGCTTCATGCTTCTTCGTTAAGCAATTAGGGTTAGTAATCATCATTATGATCCAACAATCACCATTGACCTTGTTTCCTACAAATTGCAATTAGCCATCTTTTACAGGTAATTTTTCAAATTTAGATTGCTTTCTTAGATTCTATATTTCAAATATTTTATCCCTATCCAAATAAACTGTTGTCTTATTTGATAATTGTTCTACCACGGCAATCTATAGTTTCTGTTAAATTACGCATGTCAGTGTACATCATATACACATGAAATGCATAACGAATCTATGTGCCATTATTTTTCGATTCTACCGGAAAGGTTGATTTCACTTCGCATGTGAAAAATGTGGTGTCAATATCATGCTCGGCAATTTAGTTGGTTCCTTCCTTTTATTGACTTTTTCTATATCGTACTTAATAAATTGCGATTCTTAATGCCAAGAAATTGGTTAAAAGAATTTGATTTTGCAGTTACGAAAATGAGTTGAATTTGATGGTTTGTTTTTCGAGTCATATAATAAAAAAGGAAAAAAAAAAAGAAAAAGAAAAGAAAATCAACGGAATTGGTTTCTCTAATTTATCGAATTCCATGGTTAATGGAAAGGATTTAAAAACTGTTCATATTCATCCTCTACTTTTCATTTGTTACTTGGAAAAGAAAGAAAGGTGAATATAAAATTTTTAGGTATAGTAATTATCTAAAATAAATTGTCATTCTCTTCATTCGATATTCTTACTCCTATAATAAGGTTGTCTATTCCCAAAAGTCTTAATTTCATGCATGTACTTTTAAACCAATATGTTAAAAATTACTAACATCTTAGATATATTACATTTAAAATTTAATAATTAGGTCTCAGCAATATGTGATGAGTAACTCTATTTGTATTATACCCTGTAAGATATATGATATTAAATTTTATATTTGGAACTTACCTTGTAATATTTTCTGCCATTCCTATATCATGTATCTTGTGGAATATGTAAATTTTTTCATAGAACTTAAAGAATTTTTACTTTTTCTCTTTCTTAATTTCAAGTTTACATTAATACATACATTTTTATATGATGTGTAAAACTAACTTATCTTTGTATTATTTCTAGAAATTGCCCACGGAGATGAATTTAAATGGTAATTTTTTTAATATCACAAGTTTTGCAATATGAGGAACTTGTTTATGTGTGAATGCTAAAATCTATTAAAAAAAAAATACTATATGACCTATTTTAGTGATATCAAATAAAATTGTAGAACCTAGAGTTAATAATTTCGGAAATACTTCTATATTAATTAGCCTTAAAAGGCAAACAATACTTCTATATAATTTAGAAGTTCAGGCACATACAACAAATGCTATTAAAAAATAAAAATAAAAAATACAATTTTTCCCAACTTAAAAAATTTCTTGAAAATAGTTTACGAATAACAAGCTTCAATAAAAGTTATCACAAAATAAAATTCAAATTACTTTATATTATTGGGTGAATATCACATTTGATAACTAGATATTGCCAATTTATGCAATTAACAACTTAAAATTTATCTATTAATTTACTACCTAAAATTTACCCATTTTCCAAATTTTACAATTAGATACCTGAACGTTACTCATTTTTGTAATTAACTATCTCATTTAAGTACCATAGATGAACCCGGAAAATTTGTTAGCAGTAAATTACCACTTTCATATTTCAAGTACCTAATTGTACAATTTGATAAAATTCAAGTAACAAATGTAATATTTATTTTATATTTTAGTGTACAAGTTCTAGGATAGGTATATGGTATGAAGACCTCGTACCCATACCTTACCCTATAAAATAGGTTTCAAAAAATCTACACCCACGTCCTATCCTATGTCCCTTTTATCTATTAGGGTCCTGTTGATATTGTGTGAATATTATAATCTTGTATTGTTTTTTAAACACCATAGAGGCATGGGAGTGTTCTTGATGGTATTTCTCAACTATAATTGATCAGTCTTGAACACCACTAGAAACCCAAGAGTGTTCTATACGGTGCTTTTGACTATGTTATAATTATTCCTATTCCTGGTTTACTTGTTCTGTTTTAGTAGTTAGTATCTCATGTAAGTCATGTCTTTTAAGAAACATATAAATACTTTAACTGTATATCTTTAGGTCAAAGACCTGTTTGTAACAAACTTAATAAACTTTGTCTTTCTCTCCCAAAATAGAGTTTTCAATGTACTTTGTCTTTGTTAATGGTTCTTGCAGCATTAAATAGTACAAATACACGATCGAGTAAGGTATATGTGATACTTATTACCTGTACAATAGGATTATCTGCTTGCTATTTCATTAAAGTATGAAGGTTTTGCTTTTATTTAACTATGGAGCTTTCACGATCTTACTTATCTATTTTGTTCTTTCTAGTCAACTAAGATCTTAATTTTTTTTCCCCTGACAATATCTTACTTTACTGTCATGCTGTCATGATGCATAATAGTGAATTCATTAAAGAAACATAATATAATAATTTATTATCATCATAGCACTTTTAGAGCACCTAGCAGAACATACATATGACAAGTTATTCAATTCAACTGGCTTTTATAAGTGGTGATGGCGGTGTTAATAGCCATTGCAAATGAAGTTTGACACCAGACTCTTTCATCCATGTAATTGTTTACTATACTGGACTATTGGTGATTTAATTTACAAAGAATGGATTAAACATGCATGCATTGTTTTGATAATTAGTTGATTAAGTTAGTAAAACCCTCTTGGTTAGTTTTCGATTTGGTTAAGTTTTTAAATTACAATGTTACATGTGAGATTGACTCCAAGATCCGATCCCATCATACGATTATAAGTCTGTGCCTGTGGTTCTCTACCTTTTTTTTTATGGCCGTGGCAAATATATAATGCGTTTCCTCTATATATTATCATTTAATGGTATAAAACAGACCATCTTCATGTTCATTAACCTCTGCATACATAGTTATTTAATGACCTTGCTCAAACATAATAATAATCTGTTGTACGTACATACGAGACACACAAAAGAACATAAATACATACACAGTGTGGGTGCCACTGTCCTCCATTTCTTCGACATAGTACTGGCACTCTCGAACTCGGAGAGCGCGCAGGGAAAAAGAGATGGACGGTAATGCGAAGAAATCTGAGAACCTTCCACCGGAAGAAACTGTTAACGATGGAGGAGGCAATGCCGAAAAATCTCCGTCGTCTTCACTTTCAAGAGACGACTCCACTCCAAACCTAGTAGTCGAGGATGGTGACGATCTTCGAAATACTAGTCATTCTCTCCGTCCCAGATCCTTGGAAGAATTCAAACGCAAGTTCATGGAAGAACTCTTTGGTGACGACTCTGCAGAAGAAACTTCTGATCAACGAGACGATGCGGAAAATTCGCCCTTACCTCCACTTTCACAGTACTCAACCACTCAAAACAACGATGTTCCGAAAACTCGTCATTCCCAGCCTCACAAATCATTTCAAGAACTCATGTTCGAGGTTTTAACGAAAAAACTCTTTGGTGACGATTACGACTCCGCAGAGACGGTAATGATAATAATAATAACAAATAATCACCATCATCATCATATCCATATGAAATTTTGACTAGCGTTTAATTAGAAACAGAAAATTGATTTAGATTCTGTTTCGCTATCGCAGGGCACCTCATGTGATGAACAAAGCAGTGATTCCGAACCATTAAATGGAGTAAAACTCAGGTATTTGAGAGATCTCTCCTCCGAGGGTTTGCCTTTGGAAACTACAGAGGTAAACAATACTAGAGCTAGATTCAAACAAATCTATATTTTGTTGAAATTTTCTTGATTATTATTGATCGAATTCCTTGTTTCAACTACATTTTAGGACGATGACGTGGTTTCGACGGCAAGAACCGCCAAAAACGCCCTTACGTCTGTCCACGGCGGCGGTATTATTAGGTCCATATGATTAGACTTCCACCAGACATTATTATTTCATTATAACTAATGTTACTTTCTTGCAGAGAAACAACGCCTTCGTCTTCTACGGCAAAGCAGCCGGAGGACAATGGCTGCAAGACGTCTCCGCTGCTGGAAAAGATAACGCCGGTGGAAGCTGTTGCGGATAATTTTGCAGAGTGAGTGCGCAGTACCACGAATTCGTTCTGTTTTTGTAATTTTCTGTGGTTATTTCTATTTTCTTGTAGATGCATTTGAATTCGTTGAACATTTCATTTTATAGGCAAAATTAATTCTTTTTCTTCATTGAAGAGAAACTAGAAAACTCCGAACACCGAGCCGACCTCACCAGCTGAGCAGGCGGAAGAGAGTGGCAGCAGGATCAGAGAAGATGATGCAGTGGGAAAATAAATTCTAGAAGTCGCTACGCAGGAAGGAGAACTTACATGGAAAATTGAGTGAGCCTATACAAAGCGCGCATTTTAGCAATCAGTTTTGAGGAGTAACTAACTAACTAACTGTTCGAAACATAACTGATGAAACGAATTTTCACGAGAAACTAACAAAAATATGTGGGGATGCTGGTGAATGTCTCTGTAATATCTTGAACTCTACTTATAACATATACTGTAGATGAAGCAATTTGCATGATGCAATTATATGGGTTTTGCTTAATACTAACTAAATTGATCTGTTTGGATTATTGAATTTTTATCTATATTGTATTTGAATTTGCATGTATAATTCATTTGTATCATATCTTATTATATTTTTATTATATTTGTTTGGTCAGTTTATAAGTAAAATTATCAGTTTTTTATTAATATCTATTTCTTGATAAATATTTGTTTAAAAATAATAAAAATATGATACTAAAATGATAAAAATACGATGAAACAAGCAAACATAATCATCTCTTACTTATAGTCTATCACGTTAAAATTTCTTGCTTAAATTGCAAATTTCAAAGAAAGGACATGCGAATCAATTTCCAGCCAGAGTCCGTAAATTCACGAGTTGGTTGATGCATCAAATCTATTACACAACCACACTACAAACAATCAGTTATGATACACTTGTATAAAGATCTTGGTGACAGTATCATGCCTGGGGTATTTAATCTGCTTGGTTTCTTATATTAAAAACCTAAGAAATGTTTGAACAAATATGATTTTGCAGATAAATGAAAGAGTTAAATTTTGTAGTTTGTTTTCCAAGTGATTATTACTATTATTATTATTTACGAATTTGAGTTTCAAAAGTAGTCGAATTTCATGGTTGGCATAAGGATCTTAAACACAGTTTACACCTGTTTTAAAGTATAGTTATTAAAAAAAGTTCTCTCTACTAGATTGTCACGATTAAATAAAACGTTGACTTTCTAATTTCAAATTTTATGCACATACTTCTAATTTTCAAAGATTTCTATGCGTTTCGAAATTTCCATCCAATTAATATTTTTAAATGTATATTCGTAATTTGAACCTTAACTGAAATTAGCCTGTCAATGCTTTCCGCTGACCTTTAGTAATTGTTACCATACTTCATGCTAATTTTGTATTTGGGACCTTTTTTTTTTTTTTTTTTTTTTTTTGGGGTGCAATCGTGGCCCTTTATGAAATATTCTTTCAAAAACAATTTTTAAATTCTAATTGATTTAGATGGTTCACCTTTTACATTGTGACATGGCAAGGGAGATTATTTTATATTTAACCACCATTTAAAAAAATTATATAAATGCAATTTAGATAAAAATAATTATATAATTTTAATTGCTATGAACATGTGATATAGCATTTTTTTGTGTATCGCATGTTGCACATGTAATTATTAGCCTACATTACATAACCAACACACGATGCACATTCAAACCTATATCATATGTTGATAATATGATATAGCTATTTTCATAAGTTTTTCAAAATACATTGATATATCACTTGTTAGAAATATGATATTTGTGTTAGTCCTTATATAATATCTTCAATATGTGGTATAGTAATGACAAATTTATATTTTTATAATTTTTTTTTAAAAGTGGTAGACATGTTTTCACCTCATGCGAAAGTGACAAAAAAAAAAAAAAAGTGACAGTCATTTGTATATGCACAACAAAAGGGATTTTAACTTGAAACAACTTTTAGCTCAATGAAATTGAATCAAACATCATTTAAACACTTAAATCAATATACTAGAGCTTTGTCAGGAATTTTGCTTTCTTTAATGATTCCTTATCTAAAATTTTTTCTAGAAAATATTTACATATATTCACTGCACTATACTGTAACTATTATACAACTGCATGTGTATGTAATATACTAATAATTTCTAAAATATTTCCTTTTATATACATGTTGCCATACGATCATGCTTGAGTAGAAGGTGAAGATTTATTTCTAAAGACCCTTCTAGAGCAAGATAACATGTTTATTGATAGCAAATGACTAAAGTCTACAAATGGCACTCTGGCTAGTGCAATTTTAATAAGAAAGACTCAAAGGGATGAAGAATGAAAACCTAACTATGTGACCAACCTGTTCTAGAAGTCATACATCTCTTACACCCTTCTGCTATCCACCATTCAAGTGGAGACAAATCACAGAGTTAACATACAAGATGAAAAGCAAACTAGTGGCTTAGATGTACCTTAAAAATATAGAGAATCCTTTCATAAAGTCGTAACCTTGTATTGTAAGAATCTCGGAAGGATTGACTTTACCTTCCATTTGAATTTTCAAGTAGCTTTAACAAGGAAAAATCGAGATAAACTGGACACTAATTAAAATGAGAAAGAGCAATGAAAGAAGTGAGATGGATGATAGGAATTTGAGTAGCATATATATTGATATAAATATAAAACAGCAAATGAACATCTGAAAATTCATAGATAAAGCCTGGGGAGCCTTCTTGTGCAACCAAACAGACCTTGAAGAGAAAGGATTGGTTGCTATATATGTCATGGCTTGGACATCAGGCTAGCGCTAACAATCCCAACTATGATACAATGTGAAAGAGCTTGAAGTTTTAACTTCTAACTTCCAATCATATATGAGATCTCTGATCAGACAATTAGACTATTGGATGGAAGATGATGCAGTGAATAACAATTTTAATGACTCTGAAAAGCACTAGCAATAGATTATACAAAAGGATAATTCTTCAACATTCTTGTTTTTTAATCTTGTATATAGAAACACCCAAAAAAAAATAATTACTCTCCTCTACCATTGCTTTCCTCCTTGAATTACTAGAGGTGCTAGTAAGCAATTGTTATCCAATCCGTAAACCCAAAAATCCCCAAAAGACAGCCGAGGATTTATAGTATATGTCGTCTACCAACCTTGTGGCAATACATCAGATTTCACCAAATTGTACATATATGGGTGGAACAGCTCTCTCAGGTGAGACCATCAGTAAAAAGCTACCTTTGTGCAATTTGCAAGTGATGCCGCTTTTGTCTGGACAAAAACCAACATTAACCAAGACGATTTAGGTCCAAAAATCAGTTCCATGGAGCATTTGCGGCTTCATGGAAAAGATTCTCATGCCTTTCAGCATTCACCTTCAATGCCTCAATTTCTTCATCAAGTTGCTGCTTCGTCTTTTTCAATTTGGAAATTTTCACTCGTATAATTTTTGTCTCCTTCTTCATAGAAGCTTGCTTGCATTAATGTCTCTAAGCTTATCCCATTCTGAAGCAAGATCTATCATGCGGCTCAAACGAGCTCGCAAAAACCCTACTTTCATGCCCAGCAATTCAAACCCTTCCAAAGTCTTATCCCAAACCAAAAAATCTGCTTGTGTGGTTGACTTATTGCTAGCTCTAATGCCATCTGCTATGTTAACGGTCTCGGCGATCATTTCAGCAGCGAATTTACCACTAATGCTCTTCAGAAGCTCATCATGTAGAAGTGAATCTTGGCTGCAGCAGAGCCCATAGTATTTTTCCCTATGATACTCTGATAGCTCAGAGTCAATTGCTGTGCCATTCACACAAATGGTGAAATCTTTAGGAACTCTTGCTTCCTCAATTTCATCACTTGATCCACAATTTCTATTCCCTTGAGTTGCGTCAGAATCAATATCCTCTTCGATCTTCTCAGAGTTATCTGGATCATGTGGAGCCGTCTGGCTTTTGTTTTGATTGTCTTCTGGGGAAATGTCTTCAGAAATGGGCTGACAATTCTTTGAGATTTCACATTCTGAAGTTTCCTTCTCCATCCGATTATCTTCATAGATTTAAGGAAAAACTATAAGTAAGAAAGTTCAAATGCTACTACACATATTATGGAAGTGATAAAAGAAGAAAAACAGTGTACCAGAAGCAGTGTGCTTTCTGTCTGCATCTACAATAGCCCCATCTGCTTTGGACAGTTCTTTCACTCTTACTATGTATACCTATAAAGCATCACCAAAGAGGAAATTAGGTAAAGATAGTAAACAATAAAGAACCTGGTTTAATAAATCAACAATTTGCTTTTACATTGATCCCTGACAAGCCATGATGCCGTCCCAGGGTATTTCACTTTCTCGGAAAGCTTAGGAAAATTACAGAGTCCAAAATTCTTTAGCGCCAGCCTAAGTTGCTTTCATTTTCAAATTTTTTTATTTGGTGATAACAGGCAGGCTATTGCTTCAATAGTCATTTATAATACTTCTGGATTATGTGCTGCTCAGAAGACATGAATCCAACTACAGTGTGAATTGTTGGTCAAGAGTGCTGAGATTCAGCAAAGATATTTTAATCTTGTTCCACAGCCAAAACATTTGCACATTCTTCAATCAAAAAGAAAGTAACATAACAAGATTACATAGAACAAACTGATTTTCTCCAGATAATGCTCTGCAATCAGCTTCCTAGTTTTGCATGGGTTTTGGTCCGGAGATGGGTAAACATAATTATCCCGGCATTAAAAGAAATGTGCAGAGATTACCTTTAACACAGAAGGTCTGATTAGTTGAAACACTAGTACATCACCCTCCATTAAATTTTGTGCATAGCAAAACTTTTTCCAACCTGCACTTAATGCAGTCTTTTCCACAAGATAATTCACTTTGTACTCTTCTCCATTCTCATCTTCTAGAACCACAGTTGTGTTATATTTAGGCATATGTTTCTTGCAAAAGGGCATAGGAAGATGCTGCCATAAGAGACCTTGATTAGTATCTTTCAAGAAGATTGTGTTTCATTATCTAGTTACTTTGGCAAAATTTTTGGGCTTACCAGCCAAAATCCAGTGATAACATTTGATCGGACCATATTCTTCAGACATGAGGGGAACTTAGACGGCAAAGTTGCCATAAACTCTTCCGCCAGTTTCATGGTTGGAGATTTTACTACGATAGGATCATAGTGATACAAGTCGTCGACGATAATTTTCTTTTGCCTGTACATTCAGGAATTGAAAAGACTATATTAATCATTGATTTTGAAATCCTTGATCCCAACAGAAGTATTTGGTTCTCACCTTTTAGGTTCCCTCCTAAAAGTTAGTACAACCTGCTCATGCAACAAATAAAATTTCTCATCAGTGAACAATATAGAGATAAATCAGTCATGAGGCAACATTGTGCAGCACTTTATATTCAAATGTCAATGCAGCAACAAAGAACATTACATCTTCTGAAGTGTATATGTTCAGACAATCGTCTAAATATGTGTTTGTGAGTCCAGGTAAGCACAGGAAACATTAAGCCATTAAAGAGGAATTATATTTCCAATGCCCTCAAGATGTAACACATTCAAAAAGTTGAGCATAAGGTTCATCACAAAGCAAAAGGAAATTAAATAGAATCCTCGCCCCAGTGATGGAAGAATGATACCACCGGCCCACAATCGAATAAGTGCATGAAGCGTTGCAATGTCAAGTGCAAGGCAACGCGAGCTACTCATCAGAAAAGACCTACTGAAAGCAGGCAATTGAAGAATCACAATGAAGGTGAATGATGGAGCGCAAGCTTGTGTATTCACCCAGCATTGAGAAGAAAGAAATCCAAATTTGTAGCCAAATTAAAAAACCTGGCAGCTTTAGCCACAGTTGAGTCATACTTCCAGAAATTCCTAGACCTTACTCTTTCAATTCAATAGAAGACATTGTTACTATCAAATTCCAACTTCGAAACTCCCACAAGTCCTAGCCTAACAGATTCCTGGAACACCTGTAACAAAATTTCACAAAAAACTGGAAAACCCTAAACAGAGAAACAGCACAATCAGAAAACCCAACAAAAGATGAAACAAACCAGCCATAAGAATCAGACCCAGTTCATTATTTCCTATTCCAAACAAGCACAAATACAAATCAGGACGCAATCCTTCTTAATATAAGAAAGGTCACACTTCATTTCTTCTATACCAGAATGGGCATATTTGTTTTCCAGGAGACATGTTGTAAAGGAGTCAAATGGTCCTTACATGTTCAGTTTCTTTGGAAGATTCCAGGGAGTCCTTGTCAAGCATTGATCTTTCGATTTTGGGTTCGGCAGGTTTCTTGATCTTGATGCTCTGGAAAGTAGAACACAGAAGCACAAAAACTTGAGCAAAATGAAGAAGAAAAGTAGCAATCTCGAATAGTAAAACTAGAGATGGGAAGGGATGGAGACCAGAGGAGGAGGATGATCAGTGGAAGGAGAGGGATGATGTGTCCTGGAACTAGAAGACATGTCCTTTTTGTGTTTGCCTGTCATCGGCTAGGACATTTGCTGAAAGTAAGGTAACAGCAGAAGGTTATTATGCTGTTGTTTGGTGTTCCTGGTGGTGAAGTTTCTTTGGATAGTATTAAGTTTCTTTTTGTTAGAAATACGCTCCTGAGCATGTCTGAACCTGACTCTCTCCCTCCCCCAAATGTTTTTTGTTTTTAATTATTTTTCCTTGGTTAATTAAGGTTTGTGTGGATTGTCTAACTTATATCTGTAGTGTATATCAAATTATTTGATCTATAACTTATTTGTATCATATTTGTTTGATGTTTTTATGAGCAAAACTATCAGTTGTTCATTGGTATTTGTTTCTTAAGAAACATCTAAAAATATTATACTAAAATGACCAATGACCAGAATATAATAAAACAAATAGATGTCATTGTGTATAATAAATTTCTTAGATTTTTCCCTCTTTGTGTGTACATTCCCTTTTGATCATCGGTCATCATATATAAGGTTTGTTTACATTGGTTTTAATATAACATGTCAATTAGTGTTAATAAAAGCGATCAATTGATATTGTGATATATTTGAGTGATCTATAACATCAATTGCTTGTTTTTTATATATATTTTATTTGTATTTGCGTCATATATGAGAAGGATAAATACTCCATTTGATAACTAAACTATGGGAAAAAACTCAATTAAGTACCTAAACATGTGAATTGATCAATTTAGTATCTAGATAAAGTTTTCGAGCACCATTTTGGTACTTGACATAACAACATTATAATAGTTGCACATGTATATTAAATTGGTCAATGATTCTTTGTAAATTACAAGTCGAAAAATGTCCTCACTAAAAATAATCTTCATTTTAGATAGAAGAAAAAACAAGTAGAGTGAGAACAATGATTAACTTAGGTTAAGAAGAAAGAAGAAACTTATGATATGCCCTAAACCTAAGACAATGATGATACAATCTGGGCAACTGATAGGAGATTGTTGAAGTAGAAGGTAGTGCACAGCTGAAAGCCCTATTAGGTGAAGTTTCCACCTTCAAGCAAATATTTATTCGGAAACCATATATAGAATGGATTTACCCCTCCGTGTCGAAGGTTAGAAAATTGTTGATGAAGATCCTCGACCTTCTACTGCTAGTCCTTAGGCCCCCGCCCAAAGTATTCAGTTGGCTCGGCTCCGAACCTAGAGTCTCATTTTCCGAGCGATTTGGATTCTCTAGGAAGGAACATGACCCGTGTCCCAGTATGACAACAGCCAATCTAACTTCACAAGTAGGAGTAGCAGCCTTCCGAAAGAAATGTAACTCAATGGATGCTATGCGTGAACATTTTATTTTTCTCTTAGTTCAAACCTTATTAAGGTTTCTTAGGGGTGATCATACAATTTTGCAAACAAATAAGCAAGCATAAATGAAGTAGACCAAATACTTAACAAACAATTTGAAGTTGCGATATTCTTAATTCTTATTTCATCACATAAGCATAGAATCACATATATACATATCCCTGGATTCCCCATACATGTTCATTTTTATCTTTTCTTAGTATACTAATGCTACTATTCCACAAGCACAAGCAAGTAATGAAATTAAGACAAATAACTCACTCGTCCATTTTACAATCGTCGTAGTCGTAGTAATCCTCAGAAAGGAAAATCTCATATTCCGCATCACCTAGTCAAAAGAGATATCTGGGATGAGTATTTCGTAGAAATTCTACTTAAACTTTATAATTCTATTTCACTATGTTCGTCAAAAATCGCGTAGAATGAAATTCTAACTTATAATGGCCATAACTTGCTTATTTTAACTCGGAATTTCGCATATAATATATTGTTTTCTACCTATTCGAAAATATCTATATATTTCTAAGGTTATTTCTGTCATATAAGGTTATTTGGGCTCCGAAACCGTAGGGTATAGATTCATCACGAAAATTATAGTTTTCAAAACATAAGTTTACAAACTTTTCCTTATCCAAAAATACTTGTACCAAAAATGTAGATATTAGTATAGTCGGAAAAATCTTTTGAATATATATATATAGACTCATATTGTATGCAAGATTCTAATGGTGTTGTCTCAACGATTATATTTCGTAAAACAATATCTTGCGGTATTGAAGGCTTGTATCTTGATAATTTCTTACCTAAGTGTTTTGAAAGAATTTCATAATTTCTTGAGTTGTTATAAGTATATTCTTATTTTGTTTCTAATTTCTTTTCTAAAATAAATTTCCTTTTAGCTTCGGTCTTTTACAAATTTTACTTTTAGCAATTAAAAATGAAGTTTTCCAAAGTTTTATTAAGTTGTTGATAACTTATAATAATTTAAGTTGTGCATATTTTCTTTTAAAGAAATGACTTGGTAAACAAGTCTTTTTCTCCTTATATTTCATTTTCCAACTTCTTTGAAAATAAACTTTATTTTTAAAACTTGGTCTTTTAACTCTTTGACCAATTTTTCTTGGAAGGAAATCATGTTTTAATATTTTCTTAAGTTTTTGATAATATCTATTATTTTTGAAACCTCTACTGTTTCTATTCTTTTATTTATTTGGAAAAGAATTTATTATTTAGAAACCTTGGCAAACTTTTATTTATTTGTTTTCTAAGTGAGTTTATAATTTAGTGAGTTGATTTTACGTTAACTTATAAAACTTAGTCTAGTTATTACTTTTTATTATGAAGTTGGTAAAAATTCCTACAAGTAACCTTTTTGAGAAAAATTTATTTATCAAATAATTATTATTACTAAGTTTTAATAAACTTTATATGACTTATCATAATAAAAGAAAAATGTTTATTTTGTTAGTTAACTTCTTTAGGAAAAATCATTTTCATTGTTATTTAAGAAAAGTCTTTGTGGGTTTAAAAGATGTTGCGGAAATAATTTTTCCTAGATGGGTGATAATAAAATCTTGAGGTATATAAAGAGAGTTTGGTTTCATTTCTCCTTTGTTTCTTTGGTAAAATTATCTTTGTTGACACTTAGGAAAATTTTGGGAAAAGTTTGAGAAGAAGTTGTAAAAAAATACATTTTGTAAGTTGTTGTTGACAAGTTTCTTTATTCAGTGACTAGTTACATAATAAAAGAGTTTTAGTTTCAAGTTCCTTTATTAAAGAAAAATTCCAATTTTGATGTTGTTGAGATAATATCATTATGATGATGCATGTATATGAGCATGATATGTATGATGATATGTAGGTATATGAAAATGATGAAAGCAAGATAATAATAAGCAATGTAATAACATCAAGTATTGGGAACCTTAGCTTCATCAAGGTATCTCGGTCAAGCATCGAGAGCTTTAGCTTCATCAAGGCAACCCGGTCAAGTATTGGGAGCCTTAGGTTCATCATTGCATCCCGAGACTAAGAATATACTAGACCTAAAAAGAAAAAAAAAAAAGAAAGAAAAGAAAAAGCAATAATAAAAACAATAATAGAAGTATTAAAAATAATTAAAGCAAGTTAAAGAAAGTTAGTAAGCATTAGGCTCTAAAATATATATATATATATACATACATATACTTAATAATGTATATAGAGTTAGATTAGAAACATAATAGCAATAACATTAACAATAATAACAACATATATAATCATAATAACAAAATAATAAAATCGAAATTTCTTGGCATGTGCAAAAACAAAACATGAACATGTTGTTGCTTTTACTACTCATATGAGTTTCAAAACAACACCATGTTCATGCAAAGTTACATGACATGGGTAAACTAAACAGTTGGAAGAAGTTTACCTAAAGTGTTTTTATAGTGTGAAGACGATAGATGAATGGGGTATTATGTGGTGGATAGTTTGTGTATAGAGAGGATTTTGTGAAGAATTTGTGGAATAGAGTTTTGGTAGAGATAAATTTTGGAGAGAGGATTTGTGAAGTGATTTTATGAGAGTTTTGTCATATGAAATGAAGGTGTGAAAGAAGTAGAGGAAAAAGGGGTATTTATAGTTGAAGATGGAGGGAATTAGTGTGTAATAAAATAAATTGAAAAGACAAAAAAATGAGAGGAAGGTACAAAAAGGAGGGGGGAGGGGTGGAGAAGGGGTGCCGGCCATGTGAGGAGAAGAGAGAGAGAGAAAGAGAGATTAAATTTGTATTTTTGTAAGAAAATAATTAATATGTAAGATATGATTTATATAAGATGTATTGGAAAGGTAAAAAGAAAATAGGTGTATAGGTAGTAAAATAGGTTGTCACGCCCCAAAAGGTACCCTAAACGTGACAGTTCACCACACTCGATATCTAAACTCAAGTATGACAATTTTAGTCACTCCATGAGTTTAAACATCGGGTGTAAGGCTCACATTCAATATATAGGGAACCATACTTGCAATCGAAATAGCTTAAGAAGACATATATTGCGATAAGAATGTAAATCATAACAGTTATAACCAGATTAATCTATTACATGATCTAAGGGGCATACCCCCGTCAAAATATTAAAAGTCCTTAGGTCCTCAAGAGTTTCTTACAACAACATATATATATATATATATATATATAGATTAATGAGATTCAACTAGAAGTCTATGCCTAACATCTAGGTCCCGACTTCTTTAAAAAGCTCCTTAAATTCCAAAAGATATGCCTATAGAAAGTGGCCTCTCGGGGATAGCCATAAATAATCATTTTGCAACAGGAAACTATAGGGTATAAGCTTACGAGCTTAGTGAGTTTCACTTCCAAATTAAATACTTCATCATACAATAGGGCAGACAAGTTATATTATCAATCATATGAAATGCACAAGCACGTGAGCATACAATACATAAGACTTTTCGGGAGTCTTATGTTGAATGGATTTACGCCCTCCATTTATGGTTAGGTGTTTCAAGCCCATATGACCATGGATCTCAATTTTTCTCATTTACATTGTAGTTGATTCAGGTGCCTATCCACTCACAATTTTGTAGTTGATACAAATGCCTACATTACTACCATTTCAATTCTGGTCATTACGCCAACATTCGAGTTTACAGACCTCTCGTTGCCCAGCTATTATGCCTTCTTCCCACAAAGGTATAATAACAAATACAATATGACTTAACATATGGTATGCATGGTCAATTTGATTATAAGATCATGGCATATTAATTAACGATTTATAGACGATCATAGATAATGCAGACACTCCAAGTCTATATTAAATCATAAAAGGATTTACAACAAGTCTATTTTGATATTCTTATCATCGATTCAATCAATTAGGATCCACATGCACAATCCAATTTTATCTTGCCCTAAATCTAATGCCACTATCATTACAAGCACAATCATAAGCATATAATTTAAAGATAGTGAACTCACTTTGCCATGACGCGAAAATTCACTTAATCGTAATAGTCCTCAAAAAGGTCTAGTCTATCTCCCAAGTCATTTAATCAAAAGAAATAACTTCAATGAGTATTTCTATGAAGTTTGAGTGAACTTATAAATTCTATTCTAACAAGTTTGTCAAAATTCGCTAAGAGGAAATTCTCATTTAAAACGACCATAACTTAGTCATTTTAACTCGGAATTTTGCATATTATGTACCGATTTCTACCTATTCGATGAGAGCTATCTATTTCTAAAGTTATTTCCATCAAACAAGGTCATTTGTTGCAAGAAAAATAGGGTACAGAATGCTATACGAAATTCCTATCCCACAATTCAACTCCTAATTTCAAACCAAGCATCATTCCAAAGCTTTGATAGATACTTAGCTATTATTATATCTTGAAAGACTCTATTATATACATATAACTCAATATCATGCATGATTCATGGGTGTTGGTGAATCTATTTTCTCATGTACTTAGATAATGCTTAATAGGATGTATAAGATACTATTTTCCTAACTTTCTTTCTACCATATGCCTTGTATGTACATGCATTACCTATAAGTTATTATCATGAATATTATGAGATGAGCTATCTATATGTATATTCTCAATGATATATGATATCAAGAATTATTTTAGAAAACTTTTGCTTTGCAAAACTTTTGAAATTACTAGACTTAAGAAAACTAGTTTTATTTTTTGTAAAATCACACTTGCTTTTATCAAAACTCAACCTTGATGACCTATATGCCTAACACCTTCATTACTTTAATAAAATCCTTTATTTTGGAGTTAGAACATAGATGTTTAAATAGGTGGTCTACCTAATTACGAAATTTAAGAAATTTTTAAGGAATGAAAATATCGTTTAGTCTATACTTTGAAACTTTTCCTTATTTTAGGATTATACTTTGATAAATTTCATTTATCCTAGTTAAAATTAGGTCTTTCTTACATGTATTCCCTAGGACTCCTATTTTTCCATAAAAATCATCATTTTGGCAATTGAAAATAGGTGTTTAAATAGTGATCATTTTCAAATACGAATTTTGAAATTTCCATTTGAGATTGTTTCTTCTGTAAACTCATTTAATCTTTCTAAAATTAACTTCTAATCAAACCTACTCCTTAAGGCTTCATTTATTTAATAAAAATCTTGTTTTGGGATTGAAAAATAGGTGTTTATACTTTAAGCTTTCCTTTTTACGAATTTCAAGTTGGTTATTGTGATTGAAACAAAACTTTAACATAACTTTTATATACTTTTCTTGTTTGGAAAATATCTCTTACTAGATCTAAACTTTACTCATAAAAATCACTCATTTATGATGCCTATTCCCTAAGCCTTTCATTTTTAATGTAAAATACTCATTTTGAAGTTAAAAAATAGCTTTTCTAAATAAGGTTCCTTTTTTATCTGAATTTCAAAATCCATTTTTGTTGAAAGTAAAATAGATCTTAAGCTTTCTTACATTTTTCCACTATTATCATGCTATTACAAGTTATTTATGTGCATAAAAAAAAACCTAAGGCATTTATGAACTCAAAACAACTAGATATAGTTTATTATACTAGTCATAAATGCATGAACACTATGATCATTATGTGGATATGGTTAGATGATGAATACATACACAAAACATTAATAATAACAACATAACTTAATAGTAAAGCAAAATAATAACAAAACAACATAAATAATAAAATTATAACATTGTGATGGTAAGAATCTCATGTTCAAGTGTTTTCACATCCCTAGCTTGAAGCTTATGGGGATTTTTGAGTGGAATCACACATAAATGATCTTGCCATTATATGTTTTTAAGGTGGTAAAGTGTAGATCTATTACCTATTTAGTGCTTGGAACAAGAAACTTGAAGAAAAATATAGAGCATATGTGTATGGGGAGAGGTCACAGCATGGAGAGGAAGAGAGGGAGAGAAAAAAAATTTCCAAGGGTTTGTTTTAGAGAGAAAAGAGAGAAAGTGAAAAGTGAAAAGTATAAAGGAGTACATATATGGAATGGAATTATGGTTTGTGTAACGAAAGAAGAAATAATTAAATTAAATTAAGAGAGAATAGAGGGAGAGGGGTGCCGGTTCAAGGAAGAGAGAGAGAGAGAGGTGTGTATGTTGTGTTGTGTAAGTTTTACAATTAAATTAAGTAATTTAAGTAGTAAAAATTGTATTGGAAAAATAAATGTAAGGAAAATGATGAAATTGTAAGAATAAGATGTAATGATGTAAGAGTAGGTTATGGGTAGTTGTACTTGATGAATAGTTGATTAGAAATTAAAAAGTAGATTAACAATTAAAGTATCGATAGTAAAGAAAATACGATAAAAGACTATAACTGTAACTTTTATAATCCGAAAAATTATATAACTAATATATTTGGAATTCTTATGAAATTATGAATCTAACGGTACTAATGTCATATTTTTAATATCTCAAGCCTGGGGACACGCTTTTCGAAGTCTATATTCGATCGGGTTCGAAATAAGTTGAAAATTTATTAATCTAATATTTTTTAGCACCCTAACATTATTACAAACCAAACTACACTCTTCACTCGTATTTCGACTTCTTAGCTTAAGAACACGGGGTTGCCAGATCTAAACTGGTAGGGTTTCCTAGGGATCTGTTGACTTGCAGTTTCCGGTTGACTTTCCAGTTTAGGGGTTAAGCTCAAATTAACCTTAAAAATTGGGGGTTTACATAGGTAGCAAGAAAAAGTAGAAATAGATTAATAGTAATAAATAGTAAAATAGTACTATGAATAGTAGATAAGACAATTAAAATACCGATAGTAGTAAAAATACACGTATAAATGCAATATTTGTAATTTTTAGTTACCAAAAAATTCTAAAACTGATATTTTTGGAAACCTTATATTTTTACGAGTTTATTGGTATTAACGGAATTTTTTGTCGTCCGGTGTACCAGGGTACGATTTTCAAAAACTGATCCCATTCGAATCCGAAAGACACTAAAAATTTGCGAATCTGAAATTTTTAAGCTTCCCTATATTATTACGAACCATTATCAATAATTATTTTTATTTCGTTGTTTAGGGTTTAAGAGTGCGGGATTGCCGGATCTTAAACACTAGAGTTTGTTGTAAACTTTATTGACTTCTAGGGTTCCGATTTGACTTCCAGTTTTGATGAGTTATTCGTAAGATCATAAAATTTTGAGATTATGTCCGTATTATTATTTTAGTTCAACATCTATGGTTTATTTCATTTTATTTATGATTATTTAATATTTTTTTATTCTCGAGAGCGTTTAACCAAGTCTAGGGTTATGGGTTGACTCAGTTTGACTTTTGGTGAAAATTGAAAATTTTTATTCTAAAATTCATCAAAGGATTTAAGTCTTAGTATTTTGTTGTTGAGCGATATTTGGATATATCATCTTGATTTGCATGTTAGGAATTTGATAGATGATTTAATTGGTGTATAGATGTTAAATCAATTGATCATTGGATTTTCTATTTTGTTTTAAGAGTTCTCTTTTCTCAAGGTTAAGAATTTTCGTATTTGACCTTATTTAGAATTTGGTTTTAACTTGGGTAGATTTTCAGGGTTTCAGTTTTGGTGTTTAACTTCTAGGATCATGTTCTAAGAATTATGAAAAATTCAGGGGTTTACATGGAAGCCTTATTAAGGTCATGGGAAGTGGGCTCTTAAGTGGACTGTTCAGTTGTTGATTGGGGAATTGAAGACCCTTATTATTCACATTGTTTTAATATTATATTATATAGATTCTATGTGAATTATTAAAGAAAAGGACATTTATATGGTTAAAATGTCAATTTTTGGAATAAATAAAGATATTGAGCCTAATAAAGATATTTAGATGAGTTAAGGGAGATTTTAATAAAAAATAGGCAAAGTGAATATTTACAACATACATGACCTTTTGCATAAGCTGTGCAAAACATGGTGTAGGAAACAAAAAGTGACCAAAATGACATTTTTGAAGTGCACAAGGAGCTACACAAGCCGTGTATCATGCACGAGTAGAAGATGGAAAATGATCAGGGCATTTTTTAACCTACACAGGCTCCTTACACAAGTTGTGATCAGGGCTGTGTAGAATTACTTTAGGCGAAAATCATGAGTTTTCATCCCATACGACTATCCTACACGGTTGTGCAAGATGGTTGTGCATAAGTTTTTTCATCTTATCTAGAAATAGCCACCTTTACTCGAAATTTATGATATGTATCTTCATTCCTACAAATCCTAAAGAGGAAAATAGGTATTTTAGAGTGGAGAAATGAAATAGCTCATTGAAAATCACAAGACTTCATCTTTAAGTGTTGTAATCATGACTCCTTACAATTTTTCCTTATTTTATCACTATAATTCTTATTTTATCGAAAAATAGATTTCTATACCCTAGATCTTAAGAAACTTTAATCCTAATGTAGAGATTGGATTATTTTGTTAATGGAAGTTTATGTTTTTGTTGAATCAATTCATTTGCTTTAATTGTTCTTTAAATTAATATATATGCACTATTACATTCATTACATGATTCTTGTTAATTTGATTGATGAATTGATTAATAAGATAGATCTAGCATAAATAAAGAAGTTTAAATATGGATCTAGACATAGATTGCATGAGCTTTCTACATAAAGATTTAATCTTTTTAAGCAATCATGAACTCTCTTGTAATTTTGTATGCATCTAATGCCAAAAGACATTTTCATTAGATGTTAGAATTCAACTATTCTGAAAGAGAGACTGATGAAATTAGGGATCCATGTAGTTCAAAAACTTAAACAATCCATTAATGAATGTTTTATAAGGAACTGGAAAATAGAGTTAGTGATGAATCAAGATTAAGGATAGTTTTGTGATGTGATATCTTAGAAGTGTTGACACTCACATTTTGCGTTGGCTAATTAATTAATTAGTTGCTTAAATATATTAATATCACTCGAATTATATTAGCTAGATAGATT
This sequence comes from Combretum micranthum, assembly GCA_024138025.1. NCBI lineage: Eukaryota > Viridiplantae > Streptophyta > Magnoliopsida > Myrtales > Combretaceae > Combretum > Combretum micranthum. The sequence goes on from JAMXBD010004156.1 coordinate 80,081, forward strand.
TAGGGTAATTACTAGTAATTACAGGTCTTAGGAGAATGACACATTGCTTACTCCGATACTACAATTGATAGGTATACTTGCTTAGAGATTAGTTGCAAAGTAGAATAGCGTTTTAAATTAAATTTGATTGATTACAATAGTCAAACTCATTAGGAATGCTCGATGATGTTGCTCATATGAGGACAAGAGTAAGTTGAGGACTTTATTGAGCGAGCTAAAATCTAAGGATCAAGCTCTAGACTCTTAGCCCGCAAATTATATGAGATAGTTCTCTTCCTCATTTCTTCATTTATTTTTTTTTTTTTTTTTTCCTTTTGTTTATATTTGTTTATGTTTGTTTAGGCTAAGTTGGCTCTTTCTAAGGTCATGAGGTACACAAGATCAAAGTAGGGGAGAGGCGGTGAGTTATCTATTTTTCCCTCTTGATGGCCTCGTTATTCAGTCTTTTCAATGTGTTGGCATTCTTGACTTGAGTTGTTCTCAATAGGGTGATGAGGAGCTAGAGGGTCAAGGACTCACATTGTTGAGCTAGAGAAGGACGATTCTAAGGAGAGGAGGGAAAGACTCAGGTTGCAAACAACATTATTGATTATTGACGGAGAAGGAGAGATTAGCTCATGAAGTGGAGTTAGCGGCCTTGCTTGCTCAATACTAGGTTGCCAAAGCTATAAAGGGATAAGTTTTTCTTGAGGTAAAGTGTTGACAAGAGAAGAAGTGGAGAGGTATGAGGCAAGAACGGAATGTTTTGTCCTATAGTTAAAAGAGATCATTGTGAGCTTCAATACGCTGAAGGGGAGAATGAGGTGGAGTTTCAGAGTAAAGTGCTCTCAAGGTCGATTGCTTCTTCTCTCTCCTTTCTCTACTTGTCTCTCCTTTTTCTTATTTATTGTTTTTTTTTTTTGTAAGCTCAAGTGGCGGAGTTAGAGAGCGGGTTGGTCAGTCCTAGCACTACTAAGAAGTGTGTGCTAGCAAAGCTTACAAGAGTTAAGAGTGGAAGGAGCATCAACAAGCTA
>JAMXBD010004157.1:0-81086 GCA_024138025.1 Combretum micranthum
TATATAAAGAGTGCAAGTTCTAGTGTTCCCTATTTATATCAATAAAAATTTAAAAAAATATTAAAAATAAAAAGGTAATGAAAGTGGTTTTGAAAACCCCTAAAAAAATTACTACTTTACTAAATGCATCTCTTGTCTTTTGCCTCTCCTATCATTACATTGTCCTTTTTTTTTTAACTTTATTTTTATTTTTCTTTTACCAATTTAAAACCCTAATCTACTATAACTTTACACTTTTATTTATATGTATGTATATTTTTTTTCCATAAAAATGCCCCGTGAAACTGTAGAAAAAGAAATTTTAGTAAAAGAATTAAGTAAGCACTTTATTTCATGTTTTCAACTGTTATTATCATGGTTTGTCAAAACCGGCCTGGACCGGCCGTTCAACCTGGTTCTACTAGAACCGGTACTAATGCCGGGCCGGGTCTCACCTAAGACTCGTTTTTACAATGAACCGGCGATACCCAGATTGACCCGGTCGACCCGGGTGTCGAACCGAGTTGAACCGGTCGACCTGGATCGGTTGATCTGGATCCAAAAAAATAAAATAAAAAAATGAAATAAAAAAATTATAAATTTAAATATTTAATATCATACTTTATTAAAATTTATAAATATAATCATTAAATCATATTTATTTAATAATTAATTGATAAATTTGATCCAAATGTAAAGTTAATTGAGTGATTACACACATATTGGTTTTTTATAATTAAGTTATTCTTATATTTTTAGTTTTTCGTGACCCCGGTTCGACCTCCGGTGGAACCCAGTCCGACCCCTTGACCCCTGATCCCCTAGCTTGTCCGGGTCAAACCCCGATCCGGTTCTGACAACATTGGTTATTATACGAATGATATTACTCTTTTTCTTGATATAAATGTGTTTTAACTTTTACACAAACAAATTCTACTTATTACAAAAACTTCTAATACTAAGAAATCATTTTTTAAGTTTCTCTCTATGGATTGTTTGTAATGACTATATGGCAATAAGGTAATTTTTCATATTATATGAAATCGTATAAATTACTTATAGACTTAAAATTTAAGAAATAAAATTTCATAGTTTTATTTAAAAAAAAGCATAAATTTCATAGGGTATTTGTATCCTGTAAATTTTATAGGGTATATGACTTATTCCAAATAGAAATTTTGAGCACCCTTTAAGACAGGATACAGGTAAGGTTTCCCATACTACCTACCTTGTACCAACTACCTCTATTAATATGTAAATTATACATTTTTCATTTGTTAAATATGATTAATAATATATATACATATATATCATATGTGCATTATATACAAATTTTTAATATGTTATACATCTATAATTTGTTTCATGGTGGATAGTTTAAATATATGTGTGTTATTAATGTTTTATATAAAATCTATATTTTAATACAGATATTTATAAAATATTTATATCTATAATCTTTATCTGATACATAGATTATGTGTGTATCACCTATAAATTATATTGTATGTTATATGTATATATATATATATATATATATGTTATATATGTCTAATTTACATGCTCTATTGTAAAAGACCCGATATGCCCCAAACCTAAGATCAAGCATGTCCAATCCCTCAGCCACGTATAATACCTTAAGTATTACACATAGAGGCTTCCTTTAAAGAGGTTGTTTATGTCGAACTTAAAAATTTTGAAATCGTTTAATTAGATTCTTGAAACAACTGGATTTAGTAGCAACAAAAAAAAATTTATAAAAACATTTCTCATTCTACTCACACGAGTAGATCATTCATCATAAATAAAACCATACCATTAGGTATCTCATATACTTTTCATAATGGTAAAACAAAGCTTTAAAAGCTTATTAAAAAGCATGTGGGTTGTACTAAGCACCCTTAGAAAAAACAACTTTAGAAAAGATAAATCCAGTTCTATAAACAAAATAGAATACATCCTACGATCCTATTCTACTTCACTCCTCATCAAAAAGCTCCTAAGTCATCCAATTCATCCGATTCAATCATCACTAATCCACATATCACCTAAAGAGAAAAGAAGCCCAGTACTACAGCTACATAAGCACAAACAAGATGACACATAAGCTTAATCTAATGCAATGCCGTGAGCAATGGTTTATTATCTTTTAATTAAAGTAAATTAAGTAATACTGGAGCGCTCATACTGCGATAACACACTTCTAAGAATCTGGGGGTCATGAGTAGTAGCAATTGCTTATGGGATTGATATAAGCGGCCCGATACTTATATTTGCTATATGATATACCCAAAAAAGAAAAAGGAAATAGCTTTATCTAAGGTTCACAACTATTGCATCTCTACTTCTCTCATTCCATAATATAATACAACTCAACCGATCTCATAAATGTAACCATACTATATCACTTCTCTCTAAGCCAAAGTAAACATTATCTTGATACCGTTTGCCTCATTAGCTACCTGTTGAGCTGCTTATGAATTGCCATTGCATCGTGGTATACCATTCCATCATGGTAGGAGGTGGTCTAAGTACTTAACTACCATATTGGCATCAACTATAAGGTTGTCACTTTCCAAACTAGATTCAACAACACAAATACAAGCAATACTCATAATTTATTAAGTTATCTTTTAAGTATTAATTCATTATTATTGCCTATTCTAGCACGGAACAAGTATGTCACTGCATACCTTATATTTTCAAAATCTAAACAGCGACAGAAGGTAGGTTATAAGTCAACTTAGATGATAGATTAAAGAAAAACATTAGTTTAAGAAATTAAACTATATAAGCAATTAAATTAGTTATCTACTTATATCAAACTCATTTTAAAAACCTATTTGATCAAACAATAAGTAAAAACCCTAACATGGCTGCAAAAATAGCCCTAAAAGATACAGATAATTTTCATTATCTGTCAAATTATCTTTTATTAATTAAAAAAGACTTAGCCTAACATACCTTATAATTCGTATAAGTATTTGAATTAGTTACTACTTTATATGAAAAACTCATTTGTCTTAGCAACAACATTTGAAACAACATGCTTCCTTTACTATTCATGGATGAGCCTGCATATTAATCTCAACCAAATACAAGTTAAGTCTACATTACTTAACTTAACCAATTTGAGAATTAATCATTTAGTCTAGTTACTAAGTCATGTTCAATTATCTCACTAGGTCTATTAACTAGTCCCCCCCCCCCTCCCCCCTCCCTTTCTCTCTCTCTCTCTCTCTATATAATATATATATATACATATATATATATCATATAGGATCTTAATTAATCTAGTTCATTTTTAGGTCATTAAGATTTACAAAATCAAGTTAAACCTAGGTTGATTAACTAAGATCATTTTATACTTAACTTCTATATTTAATCTAATTATTTATTAAATCTATAAATTCACTTAACTCATTCCTAATTGTATAAATTATTATCATATTATATTATCTATCATTTATCTATTTTAGGTAATATGGAACTCATTGTGTATGGAGGGCTGTATGAATTCAAATGGGCATGCACGAAAGGCTATATGAATTTTGAAGCGAAACCAAAAAACCATACACCCTTCGTAAAGGCTGTATGAAACTAAAAACTTGCATAAAAAGTCATACATCTTTCTATACGGGCTGTTTGAACTCAGAGGCTTCATAGAGAAAATGAAACACCCTTCCACATGGGTTGTTTCAACTTTGAAACTTGCACAAAAAGTCATATACCCTTCCATCGAACCATATGACAGGACATATGAATTTCTACAACTTTCCTTTTTTTCTTTTACAAGGTTTTTATAAACTTATCTACTACATACTTAAAACAAAACATCATAAAATCAATATACACATACATAAACATAACTTATAACATCTATATGCATATTATTACGTCTTATTTCATTAAATTATATCATTAATCATCTAACATTTACTCATGCAAAACATATACTGGGGATTTAGCTTACAAGTTCATATACTACTAGTTTACCAATTTCATCACAAACCCTACTCATATTTAGCTCTAATTCATCAGTGACATACATGCATAACATATAAAACAAGAGAAACAACTTACTTATCAAGCCAACATAACCTACTTGATCATTTCCACTACTACTCCTATAATTGTTGAAGCTACCCTAAGATTGTTTCTCATCTTCTATCTTGTTCTCTAAATTTAATTTCTTTTTTGATCCTCTTGAACTTGAGATTTGAGGTGATTAAATGCAAGAAAGAAAAGATAAAATAAAAGAGAAGAAGAGGAATGCTGCAACCGAGAAAAACAAAGAAAAGAAAAGGAAAAGAAGAAGGAAAGAGTAAGGCAGGTAAAGAAAAAGGAAAAAGAAATAAAAGGATAAAGATAAAAGATATTTTAGGATTAGGATATTAGGTTTAAACATTTCCAATGATTATATTAAATATCAAAACCAATTAGAAAATAATTTGAGAATCTATATAATAGCAATTATTAACTTGTACGAGAAATCTACATTAAAAGTTCAATTTGTATGAAATTGACATTTAATTTGAATTTAGCTTAAGAACTTATACTTTTAAACAAGTAATTGATTTAAAAAATTATAAGAATTTTAGAAAATGATAGTTAACGAAAGTTCAAGTAAACATTTAAATTTCACATCTAAGGGTTTAAAGGATTGAAATTAAAGAGAAGGGTTTCAAATTGAAAAATTGGGAAAGATTATAAAATTTTATTTGTCAAAATAGAAAATGAAACAATTAAACAATTTTGAAAGGGATATTTGAAATCTCAATTTGAATTTAATCTACTTGCTAATTGACTATGCCAAGATATTTAATTATATCTTAGAATTTTTTATACTTATTTATTAGCTAAACTATCAAAGTTAAATTTCTATATTACTTTCTAATTCTAATTCAAAATTAACCACCTATTATACTATTTAATTATACTATTTCTGACTTAGTTAGGTGAATGTTTGGGGTATTTTATTCTTTCCCCCTTAAAAGAATTTCGTCCTCGAAATTCACTTGATTATCTATTGGTAGCGAACATTTCATATTAACTTTAAACTTTATCATTTAAAAGCTTTTAATCATCTTAAGAATTTATTCTTTCATTATGTTTCTGCTGCATTTTCTAATAATTTTTTTAATTTTATTTTTATAACATTTCATTTCTAAAGAAATTTTAAATTATTTGTCAAATATTTATTTTTGTCATGTTTATCCGTTTTAGGTTCTATGATTACATTATTTTACTTTTTTTCATAATTTTTTATGTTTCTTGCTATGTTTTTTTATTTTGATGAAATATTTTAGGGTGTCATGTTGCCTATGTTTAGTATCATTTCTTATAATCATTTCTATAATCATCACTTATTCTTTAATATCTTAATAGATATATATTTTAGTCCTTATTTACTTCTCAATTTCATAATTTAAACTTTTAAAAGTTTATTTAACTTTGCTCAATCAATATTCTATGCAATAAACCATATATATAAAACAGTAAGAACTAGTTTAGCGATTTTCAGCCTTCACTTACTCAATTGAACAAAACTCAAAATCAAGAAAAACGACTGAGGACCCTAACTTGATTTGACCTGACTTGACTTTAGATGAGCAATGATGGCACGACATCAATTGACACAACACGACAACTTAACATATGAAGGTTGTATGTTCACATTTCCATCCTTATCTACGTATATATAACAATATGCATATAAAATATACAATGCTCTCATTCTTTCAATCATCAAGAATATTTGTTTTATAACTTTTATTACTTTACTTTTATCTTATAAGGTTGAAATCAAGGTTACGTATATATCAACTTTTGTATGTTTGTCTTACAAGAAATTTCCAAATTTTATATATGTTACAATTAAGATTCCATTTTAGGTTCTTATTTTGGTATAATTTTGATTTTGATCATTATTTATGAGTATTCTTCCTTTTGATACCTTTGAGATACTTTTTGTTTATTTTATCACTATGTTACTATTATTAACTTGTCTTTTGATTTGAGGAGGACTTTGGATTGATTTAGATAAATAATTTAAGATTCCTATTGTTAATTTATTTGATTTTGGGATTGTACATTTAACCTTTTGATAGATTTGAAAATGTCAATTCAAATTGGAAATTTTGTGTTTTCTTATCATTTAATTCTTTTGTTTTTGTCAACATACCAACAAATATAACTTAGAGGGAAATTCCTATTATAGTCTATCATTTGTTTACAAAACAAGCACACCAAAGCATACCACATAATCACCTAGAAATTATTTCACATTTCAAAGGATTGATGGGGTAAGTCCTAATGTTTTTTTCTAAATTATGTGTGCTCTACTTACAATTAACCAACGTTGTATTAAGTTTATCTACAAACAATTATCAAAACAAACCACTCACAATCATGTCACAAACAAAATGCATAATATTGTATAACACAATATTACATGATTATCCTAATTAAGTCTATTTCAAAGAAACAACAAACAATACTCACAAACATGTCACAACACAAAATACATAACAAGACATACATGTATATGCATATATATATATATATATATCACATAGAAATAATACAATTTCACAACATAGCATATACTATAATTAATGCATTATCCTAGTTAATTCAATTTCGTATATTAACAAAAAGTAAATTTAAGCCAAGTTAATTAATTTAGTGTGATTGATTAATTTTATTAAGTATTAACTAGTAGTCTGTCAAACAATACAAAGCAACAAGCAAACAAATAAGTCGAATTCCCAAATTTCCCTACACTCAACTTATCAATTCTAAAATGTACCCTAATTCATTATACAAGAGCAAATGTACAAGATAAACATTTGCGCTGATACCATTTGTAAAGACCTAACATGCCCCAAACCTAAGATCAGGCATGCCCAATCTCTCAGCCACATATAATACTTTAAGTGTTACACATATAGGCTTCCTGTAAAGAAGCTATTTATGTTGAACATTTGCGATCATTTAAAAATTTTAAAATAGTTTAACTAGATTCTCAAAACAACTTGATTGAGCAATAGTAAAAACAAAATTTATAAATACATTTCTCATTCTACTCACACAAGTAGATCATTCATCATATAAAAAAAAAAAAAATCGTACCATAAGGTATCTCATATACTTTTCATAATGATAAAACTATTGCAAGTGTAACCTGAATCTTCCAAAGCCACCAGCTGTAGAGTCAAGGCTACTGGCCTTGACTAGCAAGCTGTTGGACTTAGCCTTGTAATGAAGGTTAGCGGATATAAGCTGCTAACCTTTGAGTTGGCCTACACACACACACACACACATAATATGTTTTTGTAAGGGTTACGTGATTATCAAATCATTTTGTATTCATAGCCTTGTACTCCTTCTTCAACATATAGTGAATTTCTCTTATTTACCCGTAGTTTTTCCCATCAAGAGTTTTTCACATAAATCTGTGTGTGCGCTTTAACTTTTCTTTGCCATTATTTTCATATCCATTTATAACAAACTAGTATCAAAGCATAAGGTTTTGTTTTCTCACTATAATGGCAACTGTGAAATACGATATTCCACTATTGGATTGTAACACTAGATTTTTATTATGGTAGGTCAAGATACAAGCGATACTTGCACATATGGATTTGGATAATGCACCGTTAGGGTTTGATGAGTTGCCTTCGTCATGGTCATTAGAAGAAAAACAATGTAAGGATCAAAAGTCCTTTCTCCAATTCATCTACATTTATCAAATCAAATATTACAGGTTGCGTTGAAGGAGAAGACAATCACTGCATTATGGTTGAAATTGGAGCAATTGTGCAAGATAAAAAGCTTGACCAGCAAGCTACATCTGAAGCAGCAACTATATTCTCATCATTTGGTAGGAGATGGGTCTCTACAAGATCACTTTGCCACTTTTAAAGAAATTATTTTTGATTTGGAAACTTTGGAGGTTAAGTATGATGAAGAGAATTAAGGTTTGATTTTATTATGTTCTTTACGTCCCTCTTATTCGACCTTTAGAGACACTATTTTATATAGTCATGATTCTCTTACTATTGATGAGGTTTATGAAGCTTTAGGCTCTTTTGAGAAGATAAAGCATCTTGTGATTAGATTTGAACCTCAGGTTAAGAGCCTATTTATTTGTGGTAAGAGTCAAGAATGAAATTCTAGTAGTAATTCAAGAGGTAGATCAAAGTCTGTAAATAAAGATAAAATTTGCAAATATTGCAAGAAGAAAGGGAACATCAAGTCAAAGCGTTATAAATTGTAGAATTAAAACAAGAGAGCTACTGTAAATTAAAATGTAAAACAACCAGAAAAATCCGACGAAGCTGATGTAACTGAAGGCCATGGTGGTGGAGAACTTCTTATCGCTTCTGATGATGATCCTCAAATAAGTGAGGAGTGGATTCTTGATTTTGGTTATACATTTCATATGTGTCCCAATAGGGACTAGTTTTCAACATATGAAATAGTTTCTAAAGGTACTGTTTTGATGGGAAATAATGCTTCTTGCAAGGTTGTAGGCATTGGAACAACTAAAATTAAAATGTTTGATAGTGCTATCAAGGCAATTGGTGATGTGAGACATGTGCCTGATTTAAAAAGAAATTTGATTTCTTTAAGTAATCTTGATTCAAAAGGATACAAGTATACTGCTGAAGGTGGAGGTTTAAAGATCAGTTTGGGTTCCCTTGTGGTGATGAAGGGGCAGAAAAAGAATGCAAATTTGTATGTTTTATAGGGTTCTATAGTTGCAGGTAATGCAGTCCTTGCTTCTTCTTCTTTGTTAGATGATGATGTTATTAGACTCTAGCACATGTGTCAAGGGCATATGAGTGAAGCCAACATAGCTAAACTAAGTAGAAGAGGACTTCTTGATGGGCAAAGCATTGGTATCTAAAATTCTATGAACATTGAGTTTTTAAGAAGCAAAAGAGAGTCCGATTCACTAGCAGCATCCATAATACAAAGGGAATACTTTATTACATTCGTTTTGATCTTTGGAAACCGACTAAAGTGCCTTCTAAAGGAGGTTCTAATTACATGTTGACAATCATTGATGACTTCTCTACAAAACTTTAGGTGTTCTTCTTGAAACAGAATACTGAGGTACTACCCACATTTAAAAGGAGTGGAAGATTATAATTGAGAAGTAGACAGCGAAGCAAGTAAAATGTCTTTGCACCGACAATAGTTTGGAGTTTTATTCTAATGAATTTAATGATTTATGCAAGTTAGAAAGTATTGTGAGGCATTTGATAGTTTATGGTAGTCCACCACAAAACGGTGAGGTAGAATGGATGAATAGAACATTAATTTGGAAAGTTCGACGTATGCTTTCAAATGCTCATTTGCTAAAGTCATTTTAGGTGGAAGTAGCTTCTAAAGCATGCTTTTTTATTAATCAATCTCGTTCGACTGCTATTGAGAAAAAGACTCCACATGAGGTATGGTCTGGTGCTCCTATTGATTATTCAGATTTAAAAGCTTTTGGGCGTCCTACATATGTTCATGTTGATAATAGGAAACTTGAGCCTAGATTTGTAAAGTGTATGTTCCTTGGTTATAAGTTTGGTGTAAAGTGATATAAGTTATGGTGCCCAGAATTTAAGAAAGTCATAATTAGTAGAGATGTTATTTTTTATGAAATTGCTATGTTACATGAATTATCTTCTAGTATTACATCTGATAAAGTCCAGTAAAAATCAAGTGTACAGCTAGAGGTTAAGATTGATTCAAGTTTTACATGAAAGCCTAATTCTTAACCTATACTAAAATTGCAGAGTGGTACTATTTCAATACCACCACCACAACAACAACATTCCATGGCTAAAGACAAACTTAGAGAGAAGTCAGGCCTCTATAGAGATATACTGCGGCTGATCTTATAGCTTATGCTTTAAATGTAACAGAAAACATTGATTCCAATATGGAGCCCTCTACTTACTCATAGGCAGTTTGTTGTGATGATTCTAGTAGGTGGATGATTGCTATGCAGGAGGAGATGAAATCCCTTCATAAGAATGATACATGAAATTTAATAAAGCTTCCTAAAGATAAGAAGACTGTTTATGGCAAGTGGATGTTCAAAAAGAAAGAAGGAACACTAGGAGTTGAAGAACCCACATATAAAGCAAGACTGGTTGGAAAAGGCTACAGTAAAGTTCATGGTGTAGACTTTACAGATATATTTTATCTAGTTGTAAAGCATAGTTTGGTTTGAGCCTTGCTTGGTATGGTGGTGATACATGATTTAAAGCTTAAGTAGTTAGATGGGAAGACAGCTTTCTTACATGAATAACTTAAGGAAGACATCTATATGCAACAGTCAGAGGGTTTTATAGTCTCAGGTAAAGAGGACTATGTTTGCTTACTGAAAAAGTTCTTTATGGCTTGAAGTAGTCACCTAGATAGTTGTACAAGAGGTTTGACTCATTCATGACTACTTATAATTTCAAGAGAAGCAATTTTGATAGCTATGTTTATTTCAAGAAGTGTAGTGATGGGCCATTAGCATATTTGCTCTTGCATGTTAATGATATATTGATAGCAACCAAGAATAGAGGAGAAGTTAGAAATGTTAAAGCTCAATTGAGTAAAGAGTTCGAGATGAAAGAGTTGGTCCAGCAAAAAAGATTCTTGGATGGAAATTATGAGAGAAAGAAAAGCAGGTAAATTGTATCTAAGTCAAAAGGGGTACATTGAAAAAGTTCTTAGCAGGTTTAATATGTAGAGTGTTAAGCCTGTTAGTGCTTCTTTAGTAGCTCATTTCATATTTTCGTCTGCCTTGTCTCCATAATCAAATGAAGATGTTGACTATATGTCACCAGTTCCATATTCTAGTGTAGTGGGATCACTTATGTATGCTATGGTTTGTACACGTTTAAATTTATCATATGCAGTTAGTGCAATCAGTAGATACATGGCAAATCCTGGTAAGAAACATTAGAAAGCAGTTTAGTAGATTTTTAGATACTTAAGAGGCACCACTAATATTTGTTTATAATTTGGTGGAACTAGAGATGGAATTATTGGATTTGTTGATTCTGATTTCTCCAGAGACCTAAATAAAAGAAGATCTCTCATAGCATATATCTTTACTCTTAGCAGTTGTGCTATTTGTTGGAAAGCTACTTTGCAAGTGATAGTTGCTTTGTCTACTACTAAAGCAAGGTATATGGCTATTACTGAGGCTTGTAAAAAAGCTACTTGGTATAAGGGTTTACGTAGTGAACTTAGTGATGACATGAAGACTACTATAGTCTATTATGATAATTAAAGTGCAATCTATCTCACTAAAGATCGAATGTTTCATGAGAGGACAAAGTACATTAATGTGTGGTATCACTTTTTTCATGATGCTATTGCTCGTGGTGATATTGATGTGAGCAAAGTCACTACTCAAGATAATCGTATGATGATCAAGTCTCTTCCTATAGCAAAGTTTGAGCATTGCCTAGACTTAGTTGGTGTTCATCATTGATTCATCCCCTCTAGGAGTCTATGGAAGAGGTGGAGAATGTTTTGTCTTTTATGTTGAAGTTTGGAGTTTGTTTTTCTTTTTACTCCTGAATTCATGTCAAGGTGAAGATTGTTGGATGTATGACCTGAATCATCTAAAGCTACTAGCTTTACAGTCAAGGCTGTCGGCCTTTGTGCCAGCTTTAGCCTTGAAATGAAGGCTGGCAGATAGGCTACCAGCCATTGAGCCAGCTTACACACACACACACAATATATATATGTGTGTGTGTGTTTTCGTTAGGGTTACATGATTATCATATCATTTTGTATTCATAGTCTTATACTTTTTCTTGAACATATAGTGAATTTCTCTCGTTTACCCATGGTTTTTCTCAACAATGGTTTTCCGTGTAAATTTGTCTATGTGCGATTTAACTTTTCTTTGCCATTGCTTTCATATATGTTTATAACAAAAATAAAGCTTCAAAAGCTTATTACAAAACATGTGGGCTCCACTAAGCCATTAAAGAAAAAAAACCTCAAAAAAGATAAATCTAATTCTTTAAACAAAATAGAATGCATCCTACGATCCTATTCTGCTTCACTCCTCATAAAAAACTTCTCGAGTCATCCCATTCACTTGATTCAGTCATCAACAATCCACATATCACCTTAAAAGAAACGAACAATGAGTCAAAGCCCAGTACAACAGTAACATAAGCACATACGATATGATACTCAAGGTTAGTTTAATGCAATGCAGCAAATAACAGTTTATTATCATTGAATTAAAGTAAATCAAGCAATACTAAAGCACTCACGTTTCGATAGCACGCCTTTGTGAATCTATAGGTCATGAGTAGCAACAATTACTCAAATGATTGATATGAGTAGCCCGAATATTAATATCTTCTATATGATATACCTAAAAAAAGAAAAAGGAAATAGCTTCATTTAAGGTTCACAACCATTATGCTTCTCTACTTATCTCAGTTCATAATATAACATGGCTCAACTAGTCCCACAAACATAAGTCATACTGTATTACTTCTCTCTGAGCCTAAGTGGACGTTATCGCAATACAGTTTGCCCCATCAACTACCTACCGAGCCACCTATTAATTGCCATTGCATGGCATACCATTGCATCATGGTAGGAGATGGCGAAGTGTAGAATCATAAATAAGGTTGTCACTCCTTAGACTAGATTCAACGACACAATCACAACTCATAATTTATTAAGATTCTTTGAGTATTAATTCATTATTAATGCCTATTCTAACACACAAAAAGCATGTCAATGCATACCTTATATTTTTGAAAATACAAATAGAGATAGAGGGTAGGTTAGAAGCCATCTCAAAGGATAGATCAGGACAAACTTCTGTTTAAGAAAATTAAAATATATAAAATTTAAATTCATTTTAAAAACCTATTAGGTTAGACACTAAGTAGAAACCCTACCATGACTATGAAAATCTTCCTACCAATGTATGAATAATTCTCAATTATCTGTCAAATTATCTTTTATTAAATAAACAAGACTTAGCTTAACGTACCTTCAAATTTATATAAGTATTTGAATTAATTGCTAGTTTATATGAAAAGCTTATTTATCTTAGCAACAACATTTTAAACAATATACTCTCTTTACTATTCATGGTTTAACCTAGCATATTAATCTCAACCAATTACAAGTTAAGTCTACATTACTTAACTTAACAAAGTTACTTATATTTAATCATTTAGTCTAGTTACTAAGTCATATTCAATTATCTCACTAGGCTTATTAACTAGTCCTCCCTCTCTCTCTCTCTCTATATATATATATATATATCCGACAGGATCTTAATTAATCTAGTTCATTTTAGCTCATTAAGATTTACCAAATCAAGTTAAACCTAGGTTGTGTAACTAAGTTCATTTTATACTTAACTTCTATATTTAATCTAATTATTTATTAAATCTATAAATTCACTTAACTCATTCCAAATTGTTTAAATTATTATCATATTCTATTATCTATCATTTATCTATTTTAGATAATATGGAACTCATTGTGAAGAAAACAAATGAATTTGACAAGAAAAAGAACAACATGAAGAATTCTAAAACTAAATGGGCTATATGCAGGGTTGTATGAATTCAAATGGGCATATACGAAAGGCTATATGAATTTTGAAGCGGAACCTAAAAAACCATATGCCCCTTCATAAAGGTTGTATGATAAGTTGTATGAAACTAGAAATTTGGACAAAAAGTTATACATCCTTCCATACGGGGTGTTTGAACTCAGAGGCTTCACACAGAAAATGAAACACCCTTCCATATGGGCTGTTTTAACTCAAGAACTTACATAGAAAGTCATACACCATTCCATATGGGTCGTATGATAGGATGTATGAATTTCTACAACTTTCCTTTGTTTCTTTTACCGAGTTTTATCAACTTATCTACTACATACTTAAAACAAAATATCATAAAATCAACATACTCATACAAACATAACTTACAACATCTATATGCATATTATTATATCCTATTTCCTTAATTCATATTATTAATCATCCAGCCTGTATTCATGCATAACATATACCCAGGTTTTAGTTTACTAGTTCATATACTACTAGTGTACTAATTTTATCACAAACCCTACTTATATTTAGCTCTAATTCATCAGATACATGCATATCATAACAAAAAAAAAAAAAAACAAGAAAAACAACTTACTCACTTATTAAGCTAACATAACCCTTTGATCGTTTCTACTACTACTCTTCTTAATTGTTGAAGCTATCCTAAGCTTGTTTCTCATCTTCTATCTTGTATTCTAACTTTAATTTCTCTTTTGATCCCTTGAACTTGAGGTTTGAGGTGATTAAATGAAAGAAAGAAAAGAGAAAATGAAGGAGAAGAAGAGGAATGTTGCAACCAAGAAAAACAAAGGAAAGAAAAGGAAAAGAAGAAGGAAAAAAGTAAGGCACATAAAGAAAAAGGAAAAAAGAAATAACAAGATAAAGATAAAAGATATTTTAGGATAGAGCTATTAGGTTTAAACCTTTCTAATAATTATATTAAATATAAAAAATAATTTGAGACTCTATATAATAGAAATTACTAACTTGTACTAGAAATCTAGTTTAGAAGTTTAATTTGTAGAAAATTGACATTTAGTTTAGGTTTGGCTTAACAACTGATATTTTTAAACAAGTAATTGATTTCAGAAATTATAGAGATTTTAGAAAACGATAGTTAACTAAAGTTTGAGGGTTTAAAAGTTTATTAAACATTTAAATTACGCATCTAAAAGTTTAGAGGATTGAAATTAAAGAAAAGGGGTTCAAATTGAAAAGTTGGGAAAGACTATGAATTCAATTCTTCAAAATAGAAAAATGAAACAATTAAACAATTTTGAAAGGGATATTTGAAATATCAATTTGAATTTGATCTACTTGCTAATTGACTATGCCAAGTTATTAATTATATCTTATAATTTATTTTACTTGATTTAATCAAATTATCATAGTTAAATTTTTATATTACTTTCTATTTATAATTCAAAATTAACCACCTATTATACTATTCAATTATACTATTTCTAATTTAGTTAGGTGAAGATTTAGGATATTTCATCTACAATCTATATTTGTTGTATATATATGTTATATGTAGTAAATAAATCCATTATATGTTAATATATGCATTGTATATATTGTATATATTTCATTTGATGAATATGATCTTTTTTTATATATATAGATCTTATACATACCTTCTATATGTAATTTGTAATATATTGTGCATTTATATAATTTGTTTCTTATGGATAGTTTTTTGAATTTGTAATTAAATTAGAGATAGAATAGTTGCTTTTTAAATTTTTTATTCCTACTAGAGAGGGTGTAACAACTCTAATGATGGATTATTAAAATCATTTTAAAGTTGTACTATCTCATGTGCACTCACAATTTAAGAACGACATTACAAGTTAATGGTTTGTAAGACTGTAATTAATTTTTCCTTACTTATATTTAATCATTATATTATGTATATCTTATTGTTACAAAATAATTGTAGAAACTCATATTCGACAATCTACTAGAAATACAAATGATTGAAATCCCCTACAAAGCAAGAAAATTGAGTAATCAACATTAGAAAAAACTTTCATAAAAGAATTTGGATCTAAAAGAACATCTAGTTTTAAACTTTCATCTCACAAGATTAGCTTAGAAAATTTTGATAATCTTCCATCTATCCTAAGACACCTAAAATAAGACACACTTTTCACTATTTAACTAACACATTGAAATACCTCAAATCTTCACCTAAAATAGAAATTGGTTTTAGATAGATTTAAATGACTAAAATGAATTATAGGATTTAAATAGACAAGTTGATATAATTTAATTAGCTAATAATTAAGTTGGTTTAAGATTTGAGTTTCAAATTCCCTAAACATGTCATCAAAGTGTTTAGAGAATTCCTAAATCCTTGATTCTTAGCCTAACACTAATTCCTAAATCTCAGTAAAATTTGAGTTCATTTGCTTATCTTAAAATATCAATTCTTAAACCCGAACTCAAATTAAATATCTTTTATCTAAAATAAATTCTCAAATTAAGTTCTTATTGCAAGTTCTTAATTTCTAACATATTGGTTCCGAAACAACTTTTAAATACTCTTGAACTATAGATATTTGATCTGATAGTTCTAAAACTATACCTATAATCCTTTATATTAATTTTAATCCCTATCCTTTTCTTTTTAAACCTCTCTATCCTCTGCCTCTTTCTTCCCTCACTTTTCCCTTTCTTTCCTTCTATTTTCTCAACCAATGCTTTCTCTTCCCTTTCCCTTTCTTCTTCATTTTTCTTTCTTTCTCTTCAAATCTTCAACAAATCTCAAAATCAAAGCCAACTAGAGGATGAATCAAGATTAGGAGATGAACTAGATATAGAAAACTGAGCTAGAGGATGAAGCTTCAATTTCTTTTCTTCTCTAAAGCTAAGTATACTTTGTAAATTGTTATTTTCTTTATGAATTAGAACTTAAATGTTGTATCAATGTTATACATGAGTTAGAAGTGTTGTTTAAGTTTGTATTTGTAAATTTATGGTTGATGGAGTTGGTTTATTGAGGAAGAAGATGAATAGTGAAATTGGGTTTGAAGTTGTTTATGATTATTATAGTGATGTTTGATGGATTGAAGTAGGAGTTTGTGTTTATTAGATTGTATTGAGATCAAATAACAAGTTTTAAGAAACTTGAAATGAATTTGGAGGAGTTTGAAATATTTTGAACAAATGTTTTTCGTAAAATGAAAACAGGGGAAAATTTGACAGTAGCGTATTGCATGTACGCTAGCAATCAACGCTACCGGTATTGAAGTTTATGCTGCCGGCATACGTGTAGAATTTGGCGGTGTTGAGGATCACATGGTGACAATTGCTTGACCTTTAACGTTGGCAAATTTGAACGTTACGCCACCGGCTTTGAACTCCGTCGTTGGTTTTATAAATTTTCCCAGTTTCGCAGCCTCTTCGTATTTTAGCCGTAAATTTTTCATCTGATCTCTGATTGAGGTGATTCAAGTTGCGTTGGAAAGATAAGAAAGAGATCTACAACTTTTGTGTTTTGATTTTTGAAATTATAAAATTATCAGTGCTTAAATTTTAATTATTTCCAACTGATACATTTTTCAAGCTAAGCTAAAACCTTGTTATAGATTGTTTCATATGTGTTTACTTTGACAAATGGATCTTTTTGGCCTAAAATAAAATAGATTAATGATATTTGATGTGTAATGATGATTGAGGGATATAATGAAGCATAATTTAAGTATATTTGTAGATTCATCAAATAATTGAATTTCCATGAGTATTAAACTAAAAGTAGTTATGTTTATATATATTTTCATTGCTTGTTTTATGATCTTGTGACCACTTAGTGAAATTAAATGATCTTGGTAAGTATATAAATGATGCATTATGTATCTATTCGAATTTTATCTGAATTTCCTTCATGTTAAGTTTAAGATTTAGTATGTTTTAAGTGGTGTTTTTCTTCAATTATTTTACCTTGTTTATTATTTGTTCTTATTATTAGCTATTGAACTTAAATGAGCTTAGCTAACAAACTTAAGTTCAACTTGATTAAATAGACTTGAATGAGTTAAAATGAATTAGATTGAGTTAGTTTAACCATCTTTGACTTAGTTTTTGAATTAAATGATTAAGGTTAATTAACTTGGCTAAGTTTAAGTTAATGTGAGCTCAAGTTGACATAGGTCCTACATGTATAATGAATTAGTAATGAATCTAAGTTCAACTTGACTAAATGAGCTTGAATTAGCTAAAAGGAATTCGATTACTTAAGTTAATCAACTTGAACTAGTTTTAGATTAAATGACTAACTCTAAATAATTTGGATAAGGTTAAGCTGAAATGGGTAAATAGCTAATAATTAGCTTAGGTGAATGAATTAGGATGATCTTTAATTAATATGGGAATATGTTGTTTCAAATGTTTATTTGCTTTGAATATGAATGCTTTTATATATGAATGCTTTATATATGCTATGTTTGTGATAAAAAACTATAATTAAAGTGAAAAGAATTACTTTGACAGACAAAGGAGAACTGTCCATATTTTGGTGAGGCGATCTTCGCAGCCATAGTGGGGTTCCTATTTAGTGTATGATCAAATAGGGTTTAATAAAATGAGTTTGAGATGAATGGATAAATAGCTTAAGTTCTTATATGATTTTGATGAAGTGGATGTTTAGTTTAGTTTAGTTTGTTATACGAGTTCTTTCCTTAACAGAAGTGGATATCTAATTTTATTTTCTGGATTATCTTTGAAATTCCTTCTGAGACTCTGCTTGGATTTTATATTCAAGGTACGCAGTAACTTGCGTGTTGGATGTTAGGATAGGCATCTAATATGGATTAAGAACTTAAACTCGGCTTAATAATTGATGAGTGTTGGTTGTGCTTTAAGTCGTTGAATCTGGATCCAGGGAGCGACAACCTTGTCATGATGCAATGGCACGGTAGTTTAGGCACTTAGCCCAATCCTTTGTCATGATGCAATGACTCAAATCCATGATGCATCAATGATGCAATGGTGGTTTCTTTTATTGCTAGGTGGGTAGCTAATAGGGTTAACTGTATCGGTATATTCTCTACTTAGGCTCGGGAGGAAATAATATGTTTTAGTTCATGGGTATGGGACCGTTGAGCTAATTGATGTTATAGACCGAGATAAGTGGAGTATAAAAGAGTGTGAACCCTAGATGATGCTATTAATATTCTTTATTGGTTAGATATAGGAGATATAGATATCCGGTCTATCTATATTAACCCTTAGCAGCTGCTGTTACTCATGACTCCTAGATTCCCACTGGCTTGTTACGGAGTGTGAGTGCTCCATTGTTGATTTGTTTATTTTAATGAAAGATAATAACTTGTGGATTGATGCATTGCATTTAGTTAAGCTTGCATGCCATTCTGTGTGTGATTGTGTTACTGTGTACTAGGCTTCGACTCATTCTTGTTGTTGTTATTCTTTTTATAGGTTTTGTTGTCGATAAGATGATGTTGATGAAGTTGATGATGATGAGTTCTTGTTGTGATGTTGATGGTGATGATGATTGATGTGATGATGTTTGTCCCGAGTTTTGGGCGATTATGAAGATATGGGAGAATGAGTGAAGTGTGATAGGATCGAGATATTACTTGTATTTTGTTTCTTCTTTTGTTTTGTTTTGTAAGAGGACTGGATATATTTATAAATTGTATTTTCTTTTAAGGGCTTGTTAATGCCCAATTAATTGTAAATGATTATCTACCCGTAAGAGTAGATCATAAAGTGTTTTTATAAAGTTAGTTTCTTAACTAGTTTGCTTTGTAGGGAGTAGAAGTTTATAAGTTGTTTTATAAAATTTGATTTGCCGCTGCCGAATCTAGTTATTTAGAAATCTAACTAAACGGTTTCATAAATTCTAAAATTGGTTTAGCAATGTTCAACATAAACACCTTCTTTTAAGATAATCTTTCGTATAATTCGTAAGAGTTATACATTGTTGGGGACTTGGTGTGCTTAATTTGAGAATTGAGCATGTCGGGTCTTTACGCACATTCCTAGTATTTAGTGTAATGTGGAAGAAAGATCATTGAATAGTAAGCTACATCCTGTTTAATGAGATGTCCCTCTTGCTATGTAATGCTGACAACGTTATATGGATACTCCAATTTGTTAGTAAAACCAACTTTAGTTATAGTCCATTTCAAGCAATCAATCAAATTCTATGCGGACTCAACGAAAATCGATATTAAATGAACACAAGACCTAATTTGGTTATCACTTATATTGAAGTACGTTGCCACAAGCACCAAAAAATATCATACACATGCTTTTCCATATTCCCACATAAATCAATTTAATTATAACATATATAATATTGCAATTATCTATAAACATAAGCAAGTGTAATAATCATCGAAAGTACAGACACGTCCATAATAGCTATAACTTATAGGAATCCTCCAGATATTTGAGATCCTCCATAGGGTCACCTATATAATAATAAAACTCTATAAATATGGGTTCACTGTGGCAAACATTAGCTTAATTTTACTTAATTTTGCTACTATCTCGATTTGCCATTATTTTCTTAATTTGGGTATGTATTTGTCATTTTGAGTTCAATTTTTGTAGACTTATAGTCCATTTTATAGATTTTTGGACATACTTTCATATATGGTGCGATAATTTTTGGCATTTGAGGTTTGTATCATAGTATTTTGGACATTTTAGGTTCGAACTCTGTTTACTTTAGAGTTTCTGTTAAGTTTTTGGTGTTTTCTCTTTGGTACTTAATGTATTTACTCTAAAAGGTCTTCAGTGTATTGGTCATCTAATCAATTTTGGTTTGCTTTTGTGTTTCTATCTCAAATTTTGGTTTAAGTGATATGGTAACAAGGACATCATTACATCCATGCGCAGATATGTAAATTGGACTATGACACAAGATTGACACAATTTATCAACACGTGATGCATATATGTAAGCAGGAGAATTGTGGTCTCGTAATCTCAATGAGTTCATGGCTAAGAGTTCTTTAAATGTTCATTTCTTAATATGTCTAAACCAAGATCACTTGCTATTATAATCACTTAGATATGCAGACCATAAGTGCATACTTTTTATTATTTTCCATGATTTACTTCTTTGAATAAGTTTTTTACTTTCTAGAGCTTGTGATCATAATTGAAATTGGGTACTTCGATCCTAAATCTTAAAAATATATATTTTTAAACCGTATTTAACTATTTTAACAGTGTGATACCCTTTTAGTATTTTATAGTCTTAAATTACTAATTTCACATATACAAGGATATGCTTGTATGTAAATGAATGCACATCTTAAACAATTCTTTCAGCAAATTGGTTAAAAACTACTACTCTTAGACTCAATTTTATTTGAAGTTAAATTTTATTTTAATTAATTTTAAATTTATTTTTTATGATTTTTCATTTTATCTTTTAAATTAATTATTTTTAAAATTTAAAACGAAAACAATTAGCTAGTTGAATGAGCCATGAATCACCCTATGACATGGTGAGTCCGATCTAGTTCTGGAGTTATTCGGGGTTGTGTCATTATCTAGACTATCTCTCCCTTTTAAATGAAATGTTATCAAAACTATCTCCTCATAAACCAACTAGTCATTTAAAAGGGAAGGAAAAAAGATCAGCATTTTTAAAATTTTGCGAAATAAAATCAAATATTTGAGGAATGATCAAGGCTTATACTTTTTATACAAAAGTTAAAAAGATAAAAATAAATAAATAAATAAAAGATTTTTCCAGTATGTCTTTTGAGAGTTTAAATTTGTATATTATTAAACAAAAGCAAATTTGAAGGGTTCAGTCTATCGTGTTTAAATAAGAATCGTACAATGTGTTTGGACCAGAGGAAATTAATAGAAGCAAAAGAAAGTTGTGAAAATAGTTGAAAGATGCATATTTAGGTAGTTCAAAAAAGTATGAAAGAGGAATAAAAATGGAAGAAATCAATAGAAAGATTTTACCCAATATTTATTTTGTTTCTCTTATGAGAATCAAGCTAATAATGCAATCATTATTTTATTTCTTTTTTGCTTAAAAACATTTTAATCAAATCATTATTTCATGGGATAATATTACAAGCGGTACCTGAAGTTTAGCAAAATATATAATCAGGGTACTTTAACTTTGAAATTGATTAATTTAATACTTGGATTTTGAAATTGATCAATTTAATATTTGAAAAACTTTAAAATCGATCAATTTAGTACTTAACAAAACTTAACAGAGGTACTATTGGTATGCATAAAAAGTTATTTCACGTACTAAATTGATTAATTTAAAGTTCATATATTAAATTGACCAATTTTAAAAGTTTAAATACTAAATTAATCAATTTCAAAATCCAAACATCTAATTACATATTTTATGAAAATTTAAATAATGTTCGTGACATTGGTCCTTATTTCATTTCATTTCATTTGTATAGGAACTTCTAAGATCCTCTTAACAAATCGAGCAGTTTATCATCAAGAACTTAAAATAAATATAATAATTATTAAGTATAGATATGAATTCAAACTGTAAAATAATAATAAAAAAATCCTCCTAAAAAAATAACGAGAGCATAGAACTTCTAACTTCATATTAACTAAATAAGGAAAAAGCCCATTTCCTTCAATTTTGCTTTCTCCCTTTCTAAGCTGCAATTTCATTTTAGTGAAAATTTGCCAATCACGGTTTTAATACAAACACTAAAAGCCTCGGATAGCAATATTAAACAATAAATGAATTCATAGAACGAGAGTATTTTACAAATCGAGACCAACTAACCATACTATGCTAAGCGATGAACTAATTGAATCAAGAATATACATATAAAATTAGCCGAATACAGCCAAGCTCGAATGCAAGTAATATTTAGAGTAAATTGTTTTTGTAATTTCCTTCTTATATCCTTTCCATATCACCTATGGTGATATATATACAAGAGATATTTGCTCGTACTGTAATAATAGCTAGAGGATCCTATAATGTGCTACAGAATATAATGATGAGTTTGTTATGCCACATCACTAATTCTGTTAAAATAAAAATAATACTACATAATATCATTAAGCCTAATTGATAAACCCAGCCCATATGTAATTAATTATTCAGATCCATGAACATATGTTCTTCCTACAAATCCAGCCCATTAATATTACTCAGTCCATATGAAAAAAAGCTTGTTCCTGACTTCCACCAATTCCGCACATGACTTCATCTGACTTCCTTTGACTCAAACACTTCACTTCACTTCTTTAACTCAATCACTTTCACAAATTTCCTTTCTTTTTTTCAAACCCTGTCTTCTCCTTCGAAAACCCTAACTTCTTCTTCATCTCCGTTCTCATACCATATTGCATTCCCCTCTACTTTAGAAACCCTTGTCCACAAAGGAAGATTAAGATATCTCATCATGATGTCGTTGTAGGACTCCCAAGTGGCTTTAGAGGGAGCACGGCCCTTATAGGAGATAAATATCATTGTCTCTGCATGGTTCCCTTCTTAATCATCTTCCTTCCGAGGATGGCTTCAGGTACTAACTTGAGTTCTTCATTGTTGTTAACATGTAGCTGTTAGGATACATCAGATCTGGGCCCGTGGTATTTCTTGAGCTGGGACATATGGAAAGTACGGTAGATGGCAGCTTCTGGTGGCGGATCTAACTGGTAAGCCACCTCTCCAACTTTCCTTATTATTTTATATGGTCCGTAGTACTTATGTAGCAATTTATGAACCCTAGAATGCCTCAAAGAGTGCTGCTTATAGGGTTGTAGCTTAAGTAAGACCAGATCCCCATTATGAAACTCTCGATCACTTCTCTTCCTATCCTTGACTTGTTTCATCAGCTATTGAGCTCATCGTAGATAGAATTGGAGTAGTTTAAGCCTATCTTCTCTCTTAGTTAACATAGTGTCAATCGATGTGTTTCTTGAGTCACCGAGGACATAAGGTATGTGCAAAGGAGGTTGATACCCGTAGAGAACTTCAAATGGAGTAGATTTAGTACTAGAGTGATAGTTGGTGTTATACCACCACTCAGCCAAGGAAAGAAATCGACTCCATTGTTTAGGTTGTTCTCCTATAACACACCTTAGATAACATTCCAAGCATTTGTGTACTACTTTCGTTTGCCCATCCATTTGGGGATGGTAGGCGGTTGACATATTAAACTCCATTGATTGTAATCTGAAAAACTCCTTCCAAAATGAGCTTATAAAAATTGGATCTCTGTCACAAATTATTGTCTCAGGCATGCCATGTAATTTGAACACATTGTCTAGATAGGCTTGAGATACTGTGGCTGCATTGTAAGGGTATAACAATGCTATAAAATGGCCATACTTGCTAAGCCTATCCACAATTACCATGATTACCTCTTTCCCTTGTGACTTGGGTAAACCCTCCACAAAGTACATGCTAACACTTTGCCAACACTCCTCAGGAATACTTAAAGGAGAAAGTAATCCTAGAGTAGCTACATTTTTCAAATTTAAAATGTTGGCATACATCTCATTCTCGAACTAGCTGTCTTACTTCCCTTTCCATCTTAAGCCAATAAAATACTAGTGATAGCTTCTTGTAGGTAGCTTGAACCCCTAAATGTCCACCCAATGATCTGCCATGATACAATGTGAGAAGCTTCTTCCTTATATCAACTGCTGGTCCCACAACAATTTTGCCTCTCATTCTTAATATTTCCCTTTCATAAGTGAATTGTTCCACATCTTCCCTACACTTAAGTTTTGCAATGACTTCCTCATAACCCCCCTTTAAGACCCAGCTGGCTTTAATTTCCTCTAATATGTCTGATATAATCAAATGTATTTGCAATTGATTTAGTTGATTAGTATTCCTTATGGAGAGTGAATCAGCTACTACATTTGAACTTCCACTCTTATACTCAATTTCATAATCAAGATCAAGTAATTTAGTCAACCACTTTTGTTGACTGGGAGTCACTAATCTCTTCTCTAGAAGGTACTTTAGACTTTGATGATCAGTTTTGATTACAAAGCTCCTTCCCATCAAGTAATGTTGCCATTTATCAATGGCATAAACCAAAGCTAGGAGTTCTTTTTTGTATGCTGACATGCCCCTATGTTTTTGAGCCAACGTTTTGCCAATGAAAACAATAGGCTGTTTATCTTGCA
This sequence comes from Combretum micranthum, assembly GCA_024138025.1. Taxonomy (NCBI): domain Eukaryota; kingdom Viridiplantae; phylum Streptophyta; class Magnoliopsida; order Myrtales; family Combretaceae; genus Combretum; species Combretum micranthum. The sequence continues at coordinate 24,724 of JAMXBD010004157.1, forward strand.
TCAAGACAGCCCCCATTTTGTCTCCACTCGCATCTGTCTTTATAACAAACTTCTTATTATAATCTAGTAACTTCAAAACTGGTGAATTTACCAACATTTTCTTTAACATGTTAAATGACTCTTAAGCCTTGTCTCCCTAATAGAATTGGTCCTTCTTAAGTAACTGAGTTAGTGGACGAGAAATAGCACCAAAACCATGTGTGAACGCCTATAGTACCCTACCAAACCCAGAAATCCTCGCAGTTTACGCAAATTTTGTGGAACAGGCCACTGTTCTGCTGCTCAATTTTCCTTGGATCTGTAGACACTCCTTCCTACGTTATAATGTGTCCCAAGTAATCAATATGTTGGACACATAATACGTATTTGCTTCCTTTAAGAAATAGTTGTTCCTTCCTCAAAAGGCCAAAACTATTATCAAATGGTCTATATGTTGTTCCATAGTATTACTGTAGATGAGTATATCATCAAAAAATACTAATACAAACTTACGCAAATGAGGCCGAAATACTTCATTCATCAATCCCTGAAAAGTGAACGGGGCATTTGTTATGCCAAACGGCATAACAAGGAATTCATAGTGCCCTTCATGCATGTGGAAAGCTATTTTGTAAACATCTCTAAGGTGCATCAACACTTGATGGTACCTTGATCTCAGGTCTAGTTTGCTGAAGTATTTAGCCTCGTAGAGTTCATCAAACAAATCTTCAATTATTGGAATTGGAAATCTGTCTTTCATTATTTGTCTATTAAGCTCTCTATAGTCAACACACATCCGCCAAGAATTGTCTTTCTTCTTTACCAAGACCACTGGTGAAGCATATGGACTATGGGTCGGTCTAATAACCCCACTGTGTAGCATTTCCTTAACCATGTCTTCCAGGACTGTCTTCTGTATGGCTAAGTACCTATAGGGTCTTAAGTTGACTGGTTGGGAACCATTAGTCAAAATGTACCCGTGATTACAAGACCTATCAGGTGGTAGTGTTACTGGTTCCTCAAAAAGATCATGAAACTCTTTCAACAAGTCAATCACTGAAGGATGTAGTGATTAAGGATAAAATTTTGATGAGTCCACCAAATTGGAAATCATCCAACATTAAATTTCCACATCTTTAGTTGATGTACTCAGTAAGGAATTTAATGCCGTCCCTAAAATGGTTGTTAGCCTCTCTTGCTCTCCTCTCAATGTACACTTCTGTCCTTGCCATTCAAAAGTCACACTCAACATCTTGAAATTCCAGTTTATCATTCCCAATGTAACTAACCAAGGCATTCCCAAAATCAACTTGCATGAATTCAAAGGAATAGTATAAAAGTCTGACTGAAAAATAATGCCTTGCATTTTCCATTGAAACTCACGCACCATCTGGGTACTCTGTAATCTACTTCCATAAGCTAATATGACTGAAATTGGAGCAGAATTTGATTGAGTATAATTGAGCTTCTTGGCTAGTTTAGCATCCATAAATTCAATGAACTACCTGTGTCAATCATATATTCAATATTTTTCATCTTAGGATTCCCTGTAACCCATATATAGTGCCCCATAGTATCACCCTCTCCTCCTAGTGCATTTAACTGCAGTTGAGATAGCTTACTCCTAATTCATTAATACACTCCTCACTCCCTTCCTCCATGCTAGTATCATCATCTTGCTTCCACCATTAGAAGATTCAACCTCTTGCTTTTACAATGATGACCAAGTCCAAAAGATTTGTCGCACCAAAATAGGTTTTCTTTCATCTTTTCTCTTCAAGCTTTCAGGGTCAGTCACTTAGTGGATCAATTATAGTGGTTAGTGTTTAGTTTGGTGGTGATGGGTGGTTTTGTGTTTAAGTTTGGGGAATGTTTGGACTTGGGGTATTGTATAGGGTTGTGTTTGGTTTTGTTTGAGAAATTTGAGGTGTTGGAATATTGTAATGAATTGTAGCGGAAATTTTGGTTACTATTGTTGAATTGTCCCTTGAATGATTTCAAATTATGTTTTGAGGATAAAAGAGTGACCTCCTATAATTTGGCTAAGGTTAAGGCTTGTGTAAGTGATTTTGGTTGGAACATCCGGATAGGATACTGAATCTCAGGTTTTCAATCCACTAAGGTATTAACTGACGAGATGTAATTTAGATAATTAAACTTGTGTGGATAGGTACATAGATTCATCGTTATAATCTTGTAAAGGGCTAACTTGTTGAAGCTCTTTCAATTCAGACATAGGGTCTTCAAACCCTCTTTCATTGAATCTTGCATTTAAAATTTTGGTGAATTTATCCCATGTTAGAGAAGTGATTTCAGTACGAGTTTTAACACATGCATTATACCAATCATAGGGTTTGTCATCAAGGTGCATAGTAGCAATCTTAACCTTAAGATCATCGGGAGTATCATCTAAAGTAAAGAATTGCTCAGCTTTGGATACCCAGTTCCTAAAACCTTCACCATTAAATGCTGGAAATTCAATCTTAGTGTTCCTAGCTGGAACATGATAATTTGCTAAATTGCTATTTGAATTTCCCATGCCAAGGTTATATCCAGTAGTCAAAATGCTCTCTTGACCCGTGACATCCTTAGTTGCAGATTGGTTCATCACCATGCCTTTTCCCATTATTTATTGTTTAAATGATTCAATTGTTTGATTCTGTTTCTCTATTATCTTTTGCTGATTTTGCAGGGTTTCAGAAAACATTTTGATCCATTCATTCTAGTGAGCAACTTGCTCTTTAAGGACAGCATCTTGACGTTCCAGTTGTTCCTTAAACATAGCTTTCATGGCATTCTCCATCCGCTTGGATTCTTGCGTCTCCATCATGGCTGGCTCTGATACCAATTGCTAAGCGATGAACTAATTGAATCAAGAATGTAAATTGTTGAGATGAAAATTACTCTTAATTCTTGGGAATAAATTAGATTAATTTGTTATTAATTTTATAGAAATTATATGGAATTGGTACTTAATCGTGATTTATATGAATATCAGGTCTTTGAAGCCAAAAGAAGTGAAAAATACAAGATTGGAGCAAAATTGAATCAAAGGAGAAAAATTACATTGAAGGCCGGCTGTGCATATGCTTAGGCCGTCGGCCTTTATCATTCTGGACATCACGCACACAATAAAGGCCGCCAGCCATTACAACGCTGGACGCACGAAAGGAGATCAAAGCCGTCGACGTATCTGGGCTTCTTGCCGGCCATCCTGGGAATTTCGCCAGCCTTCTTGTAACGGCCGGGTATATGAAAAGCTGTAACTGCCGGGTAAATGAAAAGTTGTAACAGCTGGGTAAATGAAAAGCCATGAAGCATTTAGGACGGTCAATTCATGATCTAAACGGATCCAGCCTTTGTCCCTACGAATTCCATAACTTCCAAACTTGTATTTATATATTATTTAGGGTTTTCTTTCAGAGGATTCATTCATTCCATATTCAGTACAATTTTGTAAGAAAACCCTAGAGAGAATTCTAAGGGTCATGAGTGGCTAAACTCCCAAATCTAGCCAAAGGGATTATTGCAAATCAATTCAAGAGGATTGTGAGACCAAAGTGGTTTGATTTTCATTGTTCTCTATTTTGAATATTATATTTCATCAGATTTATTTTGATTGTTTGTCTATTATTGATATAACTTTGGATCTGTTGTATTAGATAACAAACAATAATCAATCAATTAGGACTCATATCCGTAATTGTATGAATCTCCTAATATAAAGTGATGAAACAACACGATAGTCATAAAATAGATGATTATTTGTTGTTGTTGATGAAATATAATCTATTCTAAATGATCCATGCTCTATGAGATTGTTGATTAGGGTTAGGTCTCTTTAATTTCTAATGCAATCGATAGATTAAACCTTAAGAGCTTGTTTAGGGTTGTCTATTCGATTAGGAATAATCAAAGATCTTATCTTGGTTATTTATATATAAAAAGATTGATTTCAGAGCTTGTTGAAAATTATAACTAACCTATTCAAAATAGGAATAATAATTATTGAGTCAAGGATCAATCCCGGGAATTGAATTGTAATAAGACCTAGGCTAGATAATCTTTTTAATATAGAAATTCTTGTTAATTAGATATAGGTTTATTTTAATCGTGTGATTTCAAAAACCCCTTATTTTATTTTCTTTTCTCTTCTTAATCTCGATAGAAACTTGGGAATTTTACCAGTCCCTGTGGAGACGATCCTGCTCACCAAAATTTGCGTCGTTGCCGGGGACTGGTGTCCAAAAAGTTGTTTCTATTTCTATTTCTTTTTATTTTTTTCTTTTGTTTATGACCCGTGCTTCTCACAAAGGTATTTTAGAATTTGATACAGAAATTGAGAAGACAGAGAGGAAACTGCGCAAACAAGCAAAACTGCGTACTCAAGACGTTACAACATCATCTTCATCTCCTGGATTGACTCAAGCTTTGGAATTAACCCGAATCATCTAGTGAGTCTGAAAAACAGGAAACTGAAAGTTTGGAAATTGAACAAGATCAAGAAGAGGAAGAGATGGCAAATCAAGAGAACTTTGAGACAATTGGCCGCACCGGATGTGACTCAACAACCGTTATGCATTCAATACCCTGAATTGAATGTAGATTTTGAGTTAAAATCAGGTCTTATTCATCTGTTGCCAAATTTTCATGGCCTGGAAAACGAGGACCCTCATAAACACTTGAAGGAATTCCACATTGTCTGTTCCAGAATGAGACCCCAAGGGATTCCTGAAGATCAAATCAAGTTAAGAGCTTTCCCATTCTCATTGAAAGATAAGGCAAAGGATTGGTTATTTTATCTACCTCCTGGATCCATTGCTACTTGGACTGATATGGTTAAAGCTTTTCTGGACAAATTTTTCCCTGCAACAAGAGCTGCAAATATTAGACAGGAAATTAGTGGGATAAGACAAAGGGACACAGAAAATCTTCACGAATATTGGGAGCGATTCAAGCAATTGGTTGCCAGTTGTCCACAACATGGTATTCAGAACAGCTTTTGATCCAATATTTCTATGAAGGTTTGTTGCCAATAGAAAGGAAAATGATGAATGCAGCAAGCGGAGGAGCTATAGTAGACAAAACCCCTGCTCAGGCTCGGGATTGATATCTTTGATGGCTGCGAATTCACAACAGTTTGAATACCGTCATGATCCTATCACAAGAAGAGTTAATGAGGTAAATGTCCCTCATCTTGAGAATCAAATTTCTAACCTCACTTCTCTCGTGCAACAGATAGCTTTAGGGAATCAACAACAAGCGAAAGCTTGTGGTATATGTGCTTCCAACCATCCCACAGACATGTGTCCAACATTACAAGAAGATTCATATGCGCATGCAAATGCGATTGGAGTATTTCCAGGACAACCACAACCACCTCAAAGAAAATATGATCCCTATGCCACTACATACAATCCTGGATGGAGGGATCATCCAAATTTCAGTTACCAACCAAGGCCACAGAACTTTCAGCAATATCAACCAAGGCCACAACAACCACCACCACAACAGTCTTCGTCTTCAAGTTCAGGTACATCACTTGAAGATATTGTTAAGTCTCTTGCAATCAACACTAAACAATTTCAGGATGAGACTAAGCAATTCCAACATGAGACGAAGCAAAGCATTCAACATTTGGAGGGTCAGATGAGTAAACTTGCCACTTCAGTAGGTAAGTTGGAACAGCAAGGTAAGTTACCTTCTAACACCATTAATCATAGAGAAAATGTGAGTGCAATTTCCTTGAGATCTGGCAAGGAATTGCAAGACTCAAATGAGAAGGTAATTGAGACCGACTCCAATGAGAAAAGTGAAAAAGAGAACCCCCACATGGAGGAGAAACAAGTAGAAAAACCCCCACCACAGATTTATAAGCCTATACCCCCATTCCCTTCTAGGTTGAATCAATCCAAGAAATTGGATGAAGAGAAGGAAATTTTGGAGACTTTTAGGAAAGTCGAGGTGAATATTCCTTTATTGGATGTGATTAAGAAAATACCTCGATATGCTAAGTTTCTGAAAGATTTTGCACAAACAAGAAGAAGCTTAAGGAAATGAGATGGTTTATGGGTGAGAATATTTCTGCTGTTCTTCAGAAGAAGCTACCACCAAAGTGCAAGGACCCTGGTACGTTTTCTATTCCTTGTACAATAGATCAAGTTAGGATTGAAAATTGTATGTGTGACCTAGGAGCTTCAGTTAATATCATGCCCTTATCTATATTTAAGAAGTTGAATATTGGATCTTTGAAAGAAACAAGAGTAATCTTGCAACTTGCAGATAGATCTAATATATATCCATCAGGTATTTTGGAAGATGTTTTGGTACAAGTCAATGGATTAGTGTTTCCCGCTGACTTTTATGTAATTGATATGGGTGAGGAGATGTATTCAAAATCACCTACACTTTTGCTTGGGAGACCATTTATGAAAACATCTAAAACCAAAATTGATGTTAATGAAGGGGTTATGACTATGGAATTTGATGGGGAGATCATTAGATTCTCGGTAGATAGTGAAAAGAAAATTAATTCAAATATTTCTAATATTTTTGCTATCTCTAAGAATGACAATCAGGTTGTGGAAGTGCAAGAAGAGAGCCTAGTTGATGAATCAAAAGTGGATGGACTTGGTGAAAATTTAGTTGACACTGGACAAATTATGGAGAAGATTGGAGATGATAAGTTGAATTCAAAGGAGGATGAGCATAAAAAAGACACTAGTGATATCTTCTATGATCAATTGTTAAAAGCTTTAGATGGAGAGATCGCTAGGGTGAATCATGAGAAGAATTTAACTGAAGGATATCCTATGTTTGAGAATTGGGAATCCTATATCTTTGAGCCTCCATAAGAGAATGACTTGGAATAGTCCAGCTAAGGACTATAAAGAAGCGCTTCATGGGAGGCAACCCATGGTTTTTGTTACTAATGCTTTTGTTTTTGTGTTTTGTTTTCTTTTATTTGTTTGGTTTTGTAGGTCTTAGATCTTGAATGAAGAAAAAATCTCATGAGTTTTAAAGGACAAAGAACTTCAAAGGAGCTTCAAAAGAGAAACCGGGGAAGTACCGTTATTCCTATTTCTTTTTATTTCTTTCCTACTTTGTGCTGATTTAGAAACAGTGAGGACACTGTTTACTATAAGTGTGGGGGAGGGATAAAATTATGAATTTGAGTATTTCATTTGGTGATATATGACTTCTGAAATTATTTTGCATATATAAGACATCTGGAATTGAAATGTGTACCCACACTTTAAGCTGTTGATCATTTGTTCTTAAGTAATATGTTGATCATTTGTTCTTAAGTATAATGGCATTTAAGGCCTAATTTTTTTCAAAAATTTCAATGAAATCTGGAGATTGTGCTGAAAAATTAAAGATAGCATCTAAAAAGTGAAAAATTGACTTGTGAAAGTGCTTTACTCACCTATACTGTTGTGATTTGAATACTTAATTAAAATTGAGTAGTAAAATCTTTAAGGAACAATTTACTGTGTATTTGGCTTTAGATTTGGAAGTTTGAAAGTAAGTCGAGTCCTTAGTGAAAAATAAACAGGTTTACTTCTAGGAAAAAGCTAATTTATATATACTTTTATAAGTTCTTATTAAAGAATTTTTCAACACTTAGTAAAAGAGATAAAAAGTCTTTTTCTTAGTGATCTTTGATAAAAAAGTCTTAAATTTGTTGTTGCATTCAAAAAGTAGAAACAAGCATAAGCCTATACTCCTCTAACTCAAACAATCGAGTTATGAGTATCCAAACTTGAATGTTAGAGTGAGGAAGAGTTCGTAGGGGTCCCTTTAAAACCTGGTCACTTGGGTGATGAGCCCGGGATGTACCGACTCAATGAACTCACTATAACGATAAGGGAGGAAAGGCTAAAAAGTGAAAAGTGCTTTGAAAGAAAAATTAGAAAAAGAAAGAGCTGAAAAGAAACGGACTAAAACCCGTCCAGAGATTCATCTCTGAAGGCTCTAAATATGCTTGAATGAAAAATGAAAAATGAATGTTGAAACAATCGAACGGAATAAGACTTATAATAAACAGAGAGAAAATCTAGGGAAAGAACTGATATCAAATGCTTTTATTCTGTGTTGGTAAGAGTATATGTCAGTTAGATGTCCAGTGAAGTCTAAATGGGTATTTTTCCTTATTGGATTGGGTATTTACTTTTGAGTAGAAGGATCTTTGGTTAAATATGTGGTTCAAGTTTGTTTTGTTTAGATTAACTACTGAATTTTCATTTTAGTACTCTAATTACAAGTCCTCAGTTTGGTTTGAGAGGTAAGCACTGAAAATCACAAGTCTTGAAAGAAAAATAAAGAAGAAAGATACTTGAATTTGAATTTTGAAAGAAGCACACTCCATGATAAGATTTCATTTTAGGTTATATGGTATTGCTTGAGGACAAGCAATGGTTTAAGTGTGGGGGAATTTGTTGAGATGAAAATTACTCTTAATTCTTGGGAATAAATTAGATTAATTTGTTATTAATTTTATAGAAATTATATGGAATTGGTACTTAATCGTGATTTATATGAATATCAGGTCTTTGAAGCCAAAAGAAGTGAAAAATACAAGATTGGAGCAAAATTGAATCAAAGGAGAAAAATTACATTGAAGGCCGGCTGTGCATATGCTTAGGCCGTCGGCCTTTATCATTCTGGACATCACGCACACAATAAAGGCTGCCAGCCATTACAACGCTGGACGCACGAAAGGAGATCAAAGCCGTCGGCGTATCTGGGCTTCTTGTCGGCCATCTTGGGAATTTCGCCAGCCTTCTTGTAACGGTCGGGTAAATGAAAAGCTATAACGGCCGGGTAAATGAAAAGTTGTAACGGCTGGGTAAATGAAAAGCCATGAAGCATTTAGGCCGGTCAATTCATGATCTAAACGGATCCAGCCTTTGTCCCTACGAATTCCATAACTTCCAAACTTGTATTTATATATTATTTAGGGTTTCTTTCAAGAGGATTCATTCATTCCATATTCAGATACAATTTTGTAAGAAAACCCTAGAGAGAATTCTAAGGGTCATGAGTGGCTAAACTCCAAATCTAGCCAAAGGGATTATTGCAAATCAATTCAAGAGGGATTGTGAGACCAAAGTGGTTTGATTTCATTGTTCTCTATTTTGAATATTTATATTTCATCAGATTTATTTGTGATTGTTTGTCTATTATTGATATAACTTTGGATCCGGTTGTATTAGATAACAAACAATAATCAATCAATTAGGACTCATATCCGTAATTGTATGAATCTCCTAATATAAAGTGATGAAACAACACGATAGTCATAAAATAGATGATTATTTGTTGTTGTTGATGAAATATAATCTATTCTAAATGATCCATGCTCTATGAGATTGTTGATTAGGGTTAGGTCTCTCTAATTTCTAATGCAATTGATAGATTAAACCTTAAGAGCTTGTTTAGGGTTGTCTATTCGATTAGGAATAATCAAAGATCTTATCTTTATTTAATATATAAAAAGATTGATTTTCAGAGCTTGTTGAAAATTATAACTAACCTATTCAAAATAGGAATAATAATTATTGAGTCAAGGATCAATCCCGGAATTGAATTGTAATAAGACCTAGGCTAGATAATCTTTTTAATATAGAAATTCTTGTTAATTAGATATAGGTTTATTTTAATCGTGTGATTTCAAAAACCCCTTATTTTATTTTCTTTTTCTCTTCTTAATCTCGATAGAAACTTGGGAATTTTACCAGTCCCTGTGGAGACGATCCTGCTCACTCTATTTACAAATATTTAAAGCAGGTTGATTATAAATTATTATTTTTGTTGGATTCGACAACCACTATAAATATAAAATTAGCCGAATACAGCTAAGCTCAAATGCAAGTAATATTTAGAGTAAATTGTTTTTGTAATTTCCTTCTTATATCCTTTCCATATAACCCATGGCGATATATATACAAGAGATGTTTGCTTGTACTGCAATAATAGCTAGAGGATCCTATAATGTGCTATAGAATATAATGATGAGTTTGTTATGCCACATCACTAATTCTGTTAAAATAAAAATAATACTACATAATATCATTAAGCCTAATTGATAAACCCAGCCCATATGTAATTAATTATTCAGATCCATGAACATATGTTCTTCCTACAAATCCAGCCCATTAATATTACTCAGTCCATATGAAAAAAAGCTTGTTCCTGACTTCCACCGAATCCTCACGTGACTTCATCTGACTTCCTTTGACTCAAACACTTCACTTCACTTCTTTAACCCGATCACTTCCACATATTTCCTTTCTTTTTTTCAAACCCTATCTTCTCCTTCGGAGACCCTAACTTCTTTTTCATCTCCATTCTCGTACCATGTTGTATACTCGAACTAATCTAGTTACACTTCTCCTAAAATGGACAGTACCACCTCTTTGTTGCCGTGCACTTAGTACTAAGATAACCTTAGCTTCCCTGAAGTACTTGACCCTAAACTCCAAGCAGGGATGGAAGAGCCCTCTTTACCAAGAAACAAACTTTCCTTTCTCAAGGTCTTGATGGGTGACTTCACCACCCAATTGGTTATCCCTCTCTTTCTTTTTTAACTTTTTCATGTGTTGTGTTTGGTAGGGGTGGGCACGGATCGGTTTGGTTCGGCTTTTCTTAAAACAAAACCAAATCATAATTTACGGTTTGGGTTTTTTTTTTCATCCCAAACCAAACCATTAAGTAACGGTTTGATTCGGATTAGAAAGTTTTTAAATCATTAAATAACAGTTTGGATTATGGATTAAATCAAAATTTTAACTAAGAATTTTCTTTATTCAAGTTTTTTTACATTTGTGTAGATATTTAAATATTTATACCATTTTACAATGTTTATGTTATAAACCATGACAAAATTTTTTATGAATTCATCATACTTTTAGTCTATAGTTCTCTAAATACATTGATCAACCAATACATAGTAAGTCATAATTTATAATTTTTAATAGAACCATCAAGTTAATTATCTACTAATAAATTTAGCAAAAATAAAAATAGTTATCAACAAAATTCATTAATGAATAAAATGATCCACTAACAAAAATATATTAAACAATTAATATATAATAAGAGTTTATAACTGAATAAATAAATTTCATACTTTATAAGATTAAAAGTTATTAAAAAAAATAATGGTTTATCATCAACAAGAAAATACATATCATGAGCCTAAAAAACAAATTAAAAATGAACATGTTGATTTTAATAAATATTCACAAAATAATAATATTAAATTAAATCATATAAGCATATAGTAAAATATTATTATATTTTTCTAAAACGGTTTAGTTAGATTTTACGGATTGATTTGGTTTACCTTTCAAATCAAACCATAAATTTACGGATTCGTTCGGATTGGAAAATTTTTAAACTAAATTATTGAAAAAAAAACTATTTTTTCAGTTTTGATTGGTTCGGATCGGTTGGTTTTTTTGCCCAACCCTAGTGTTTGGTTAAGGATTGTGTTCGCTCTCCAGAATATGTTTACACTTTACCTTATTCACCTTTCTATGTTGTCAATAAATGTGTACTTTCCTTCGTATGTCATTTATTGCTGTTCTTCTATACATGAATCTTATGACATACTAATAAATATACTTAGTATGGAAGTTCATGTGATGATGGGTGTGCTTGTTTAAAATTAAATTTTAATATTGTTAAATATTATCACGATTTCTTAAGCATTTATGGTTAGTAGTGCATTTTACCTATTATTTTTCCATTTTAACATGGCTAACTATGCCGAGGAGGTAGTTAATAATTACGGAAATAGTTGATGAAAAAACTGAGAAAAACTATTTTTCTTTTTAAATAAAATTAATCTTCCCTAATTTTAAAATCATGTTTTCCGTAGGGATTAATCGCCTCTATTGCCCATCGCCTACGGAGAAAAGACCAAATGGAATTAATCCGGGAAGATGAGTAATAATGTATTTTTTAGACAAACAGTAACATTAGTGCATAATTTTTATAAAAAAATTCATATGTTTTATTGGTAGCTCCACAAAACTAATCAATTCACGAGCTTTGTTGGTACGATTAAAGGTTTTCTCATCAGCCACCAATTCATAATAACTGGTTTTAAGATTAGTATATGATATACATTTATGCTTGGCTGTTCTTTCTGCAAATGTACTTGCAATATTAGAAAAAGGATTTGACAAAATTACCTACTTTACTTTTATTGCATCAGAAAATTCCATCATCTTTTGTGAAAAGTCTTGATGGATTGGAAGCAGTGTTTCCTATAAATATTCAATGAGCAATTTCATAGGTAGACGCAGGAGTGTTGAGATAAGCAGATTCAATGGCTGGTTTTATAAAATGGATGGAAAGAGTTTGTGGAAGATAATTCCTTGGAGATGGGAGACTTCCTAATTTTTAGAAGCTGGGCTCTTGCTTGCTCAGATATACGGAAGAAATTGCTGTGAAAAGGAATTTGGATTCACTCATGATATAGGAGGAGTTTGTGAAACCAATTTCCCTAGATGTGAAGTAATTGATGTTGATGTGAAGCAGAATGCAACTGATGTTGGTAATTATGATGATCATCTTTGAATTGCTTTTCAAGGAGGAAACTCACAACACTTTGGCCTGTTCACTTTGTTAAATTAATAAGGTTGTAATGGAATTCTTATTACGAGGAATGAAATAGAACTGTAATAGGATTTTTCTTTATTAATTTTTTATTTAAATGGTGGTATTTTGAAAAAAAGATAATTCCAGTATTGAATTGGTATTCATATGTTTGAATAAAGAATGACTATTCAATATTTTGTGTAATAGAGATTTATTATGGAATCGCTATTCAATGGACTAAACGTTGTAATAGCTATTCGTAAAGAATAAGGCTGTAATACAATTGCAATTACAGCGAAGTGAACAAGCAGATATACTTTGGAAGATGAATTTGATGCATAGATTTTCCTTATTTTGATCAATGCAGATTTCGTGAAACAGAACAATGAAGCTAAAAATGCGGACAAAGGACTTGTAATAAAGCAGCAAAAAGTCAAACTTCCTAGACAAAATCATAATTGTCTCAATTTGCTGCAGCTGCAAAAAATTTCACCTTGAAATATCGTCAATAGAGTTGTTATGAGGCCAGCATACATCAGCAATCGACACTTGGTATGCCCCTGTGAAATTTTGATTTCATGCATAATTTTGTGAGGCCTAAGCCAGTTCATATTTATAATCTTATTATTTATATTTTAGTTAGTTTGTCCCTCAGTATTTCATGTAGAACTATTTTATTTTTAGGATAATATCACAAATGATACCTCAATTTTAGCAAAATATTCAATTAGGTATTTATTTAAAATCAATCAATTTAATATTTAAACTTTAAAATTGATTTATTTAGTATCTAAAAAACTTTAAAATTGATCAATTTAGTACTTGAAAGAATTTGATGACATTGATAGTGTGCACAAAAAGTTGTTTTAGGTACAAGATTGATCTATTTCGAAGTTCAGGTATTTGACTATATATTTTATCAAAGTTCGGATACTATTCTTAACATCAACCCTTTATTTTTCCATCTTTCAACAGTATGATACCATCTTTGTCCTTTATGTTGAAATAACCGGTTGCTTATGCACACAATTTATGTGCTAAATGTGCCATGTTGTTTAAGAAAAAGCATAAAAAATGATCAAATTGTTAAGCTTCAATCATCCAGCAAAGCATGGATTGCAAAGTTCAATGTGTATCGCAAGAGCTGTATGTTGTCTAATTTGGATCGACTCGAGTGATAACAATTTGAAGGTAGGAGATATTTGCATCTAAGATAATCAACGGGGAGGATGTTACATTCAAGGTAAGTATTTTCAGATGAAATTTTATTTTAGTTGACAACGACCATGGTGGCGACAACGACCATGGCGACTTTCTTCTAACACTGAGGAAGGAGACCAGATGGGCAGATGCTTTGTGCCATTTTCTCTCATTCCAAACTTATTATTGGTTTTACAATAACTTGTCTCTATTAACCTTAGTGGTCATCTTGTATGCATGGTTATTTCTACTTTGTTGAAAATGATGTTGTTACTCCTACTTAACGTTAAAACCTTTTTAGTAATTAAAACATCTTTGACATTGTTAGGATAATTATTTATTAACTCTGAAATCTTTGTTTACTACAAAGATGGGGTAAAAGTTTGAGAATCGCTTCCATCAAACATTGCTTTGGAGAGAAAAAGGAGAAAAAAAATAAGACATATAAGAAATTGAGATTACTACTTCTCACTGGTGGGATGCCTTTTATCTGCCAAATTTTGTTGATAGGATCTTGTTTTTTATTACTTTTACGGCATGTTTGGTTTATTAGGATGGAAGGAGACTGAAAAAGATTTGAAATTTCTTATTTTTTCATGAAGGATATTTTTAGAATAAAATATACTTTTTTGGTCAGGAATAGTCATTCCTCAAGTAAAATTAATGAATGATAATTTATTATCTATTCTATATTATATAGAATAAACGTTCATCTGATAGAATTTTTTGCATACCAAATAAAGGAATAGATATTTTGCGGTAATAAATGTGGAATAACGATTCCATTACAATGAACCAAATGTGCCGGTAATGGATAAGCAACGATGGTTGTATATTATGGGATTGTATATAATGAATCAAAATGATATATTGGGTTGTATTTAGTCTAAGATTTTAGGATTGAGTTTTTTTTTTTTTTTAATTCAAGTAGGTTTGAACTTTAAGATCGAAGAAATTTAGAGCAGTTATTCGGGGTTTGAGTCAATCAAGTTAATTTTGGTTCAATCTATTTTTAAACTTATTTTTATTTTCATTAAAATAATATTTATATCTAAATTCAATTCCATGACTATTGATATTTATGCTTAATGGAGCAAGCCCGTTAAGAAAAATATCATGATGCTAATTTGATTTAATAAATTATTACATTGCTAAAATTTAGATAATGTAAGTATGCAATTATCATTTGGCCCAAAAAAAAAAAAAAAAAAAGGGGTATGCAATTATCAAATGTTATTAGACCCAATGTAATACCCCTCAAATATAGATGGTGAAACTCTAATCACAGATATGCTTTTTCGATGTAATGACTTGGAGTTTGTTAGAACTCCAAAGTTATGCGAGCTCTAGGCAGAGCAATCCGAGGATTGGTGACCCATGGGAAGCGCTGGCACCAAAAGGACAAAACCGTGCGGCATGTGACTAAAATGGACAATACCTTAGTAGGTAGAGTTTCGAGTTGTTACACAGTACCTCATGTGTCCTAATTGTGCTTGAGGATGCACTAGAAGGGCAGCGTACCTGGCATCACAATCCCTATCCAAGGTAGCCTAATGGCCTAGGGGCATCCCCTCCGCTGTGGTAGAGCTTGACGTGGCAGGTCGTGACACCCAGATTTACCCGATTGGTTTCACTGGAATCGGCCAGAAGGTTGAGCCAGTTTGCGCATTTGGCCTAGATTTGCATTGACTCAATTAACCTAGGTGATTGGATTGGGTAGAATCGGGAGACCTCGACTAATTGACCCAACTTAAAAAAAATAAAAATCTTAGTAAAAATTTGAATATATTTTCATACTATATTATAAATTTAAATACTTTATATATTATATTATAAATTTATAAAATATAATCATCATATTATATTTTCTTCTTTTTTTAAGATATATACCTTACATAGATTTAATAGCTAATTAATGGATTTAATTAAAATATAGATTTAATTGAGTGATATTATACATTTATCTTTTATAATCAAAATACATCTTATTTTTTCACTTCTTATTGACCGCAGTTCAATCTCTCAACCCCTGACATTTGGCCTCCTATCATATTCAAATTAAATACCGGTCCAGTTTTGACAATATTGCAATCATTTCAACTGTTGTCAAATGGAATTAACTTAGCAATGTAAGGGTTTAATTGGATTGTCTAATTTTTTTATTTATATTTATCTCTTATTTGTATATGTATTTTATTTGTATATGTGGTGATCTATATAAGTCATTAAGTTTCTATCTTATTCTTTTTCTTTTTTTATTACAAACAGTCAAATTCAAATAAATATTAAGTACAAATACCAAACAAATAGGAAAAACACAAACCAAACACATTTACCTTGGTTTTCCCGTTCACTCTTCCAAGTTCCAACATGACCGTAGGAAAAAAGTCCCTTTATCAACAAAACTGGTTAATTGTAATGTGCAAACTCTTGCACATAATAATAATAATCAAATTCATGTTAGAAAACTTTCGTGGAATAATTAGCTGTTAATATTAAATAACATTTTCTAGCTGTTAGAAATGTGAATTGAAAAAGGAATTTAATTTTAAAAAAAAAATAGGGCAAAACATAGAAGATTCGAACTTAAAGATTTAACGTGTTAATGAAAGAGTAAATATCTTCAATTCCTTTCAATCTTTTCAGGAAAAAAAAAATGAAAAATGAAAATCACAAATTCATCCTCTTGACTTTCACCTATATATAAATTCATCTCCTAAATTTTTAAAGTGAAGTTTTTTATCATGGAGATTTTCAAACCCACAGGATATATGTTGTCCTACAAATGAAATTTTTATTTTTTTTCTTTTTTCTTTTTAAACTTCAAGGTTATAGTCTTCGATATGGTTTTATAAACTATGTAACACTATCTTTTCTTTTTTTTTCCATATATTAAATATATACAAGAAATGCAAAAAAATTAAAATATAATTTGCTAATATCATAATATTTACGATATATAGAATCTATTCATAGATGAAAAGTTTGAAACTTGCATCAAATTCTCTACTATTTATCTCAGCGAGTGTTCGTTGAGTTGACCACCCCAACCATTACACTAAGTTTGTGAAAATGGATTTGCTTTTTTTAACAGGATTACATTGACGGTATGGAAGGGGCAACGTTGTCAGGCTTCCGGTTACATATGTGATTCTGGGGAAGAGTTATTGACATTAAGGAAAGAGCATGAGGCTGGTAAAGGACATTTAGAAGCTACTAACTAGTACTGTAAGTGCATCGAGACAACTCATCAGCTATTCGAGTTCGACTCGATAAAAGTTCGAATTCGATTCACTCACAATCAAGTCAAGTTTGAGTTCTAGCTACTCAAGTAACTATCGAACTTGAAAATACTCAGCTTGGTGAGCTTGTGAGGATAATCGAGTTCAATTGAGTATTAAAACAAGTCAAGTCGAGTTCATGGTTATTGAGTATCAAATATTCTTTATAGTTAGATAAATATTTAAAAGAATACTTGAGCTTAATTGAGTTAAGTTCGAACTTAAAAAATCAAAGTTCGATCAAATTCGATTCGAGTTCAAATTTAGTACTGTGTCAACTCGACTAGACTTGTTTACAACTCAACTACTAACATAACAAACGAGCTACATCTTGTGTACTCAATCTTTATTTATTCATTGAATAGAGAACTGCCTCCCAAATTAGAAAGTACAGGAGGTAATTACAATACGAGAGATAAAACGATTTTGTGATATATTTTACTAATAGAATTTATGTAATGCATAGATGTATAATTGGCACATCACCGATGATAAAAGGTTAAATATAATATATGAAAGCTCTTCTTCCCAAGCTGCCTTGTTTCCATGTAGCTAGACTAAAGAGTGGAAATAGGAGCACATAGTAGGCGATGTCTAATGGTTGAAGGGTTCCCCAGGTTTGTTGTGAAATTTTAACTTATCGTCATTTTGAATGCTCACCTATTCCAGGTCGTCATCCTCTGAGTAGATTGAGTTATGGAGCCATAGGATCCGTTGCTGTAGCCAATCTGGCTACTCGGTACTGACTCACCTGTTGGGACAATTTTCGTGTAACCATTATTATGTCTCCTCTAACTACATTTTTGTTATGTACGAAGAATATTTAATGTAACACTTTGCAACTCCCTATTCCAACACCTAATTGTATACTCGTTTTTTCTATTTCTTGGACTCTTAACTCTCTATTGCCTTAATAAAAAGTAAAAAAACTCATCTGTCGGCGTGAACTCCCTATTCTTTACTAAACAACAGATAGCACATGAATCTGCAACATTGTTTGTAACTTGATCTGATTGTGACTTTGACGCAGCATTCTTACCTGCATTTTAAGTCTATGGAATTAGCAACATCAAATTAAAATAATCACAACAAAGCAGAGTCAGCAGACATTGAAATGGGCATCAATATGAATAAATGATTTGATGTTCAGAGAACACCAATATAGTCTCTAACATCTAATTTTATCCGATGAGGGTTTCCAGCTTTATAAATAGACCAGATGAATCCATCAACTAAACTCTATGGTACCAACACAAAAGGCCACAATAACTATCTCAACCTACTTCTTTGAAGATCAAAATTTATATCCTATTTGATCCATTCAACAAGTTACAGACCTGATTGCATTATACATTTCTTCAATATGTGATACCACCGATACAAATATGATTTGAAATATAATAGAAGATAACATGAAATGCCATCTTGAATTCATTATATATAATCCCATAGTATTTCAACAAATCAAATTTTCATGTCTCTACTTAGCATATCCCCTCAGATCACAAAATGTTTAGTGCAATAAACATTTGAAGAGATCATATTTGCTTGCTTTTTTCAAGCATATGCAAAAAGTTTATGATTGATGGGCAACAGCAAAGAAGACAAATACGTGATTCTAACTAAGGAAATATTATGGTTCCATAATTAATTTTGACAAAGCTGGTTCCGTCACTATCCAACAGCTTATATCATACTCAACTGTGATCAAATTACTAAAATAGTTAATATCCTAATTACTATATTGAATAATTGATTAGACAGTCTCATCTCATCGACGGTATCATAGAAGCTCTCTCTAATTAAACATTAAAATCTCCTATCTTAGGGGACATATATTTAATTTGATTCAAATTCAACCAATGGAATTTCACTAGTCAAAAGCTATTATGGCACTTTTGGTTGGAATAATTAACTGAAATAGGATAGCTATTCCCCTCTGTGGGTGCAAATCCATTCTTTCTTATATTTAGTTGGCAGAATTGCTATTTTAATTTAGTACCCTATTTAATATAATTATTGAAATAGGCTTTAATTTAAGATAATTACCGAAATACACTTTGAATAAATAAAAACCCAAAATGCTCTTTAAAATCTCATGTTTACATGCAGTTTCCATGATGGACAAAATTACATAGATAGAAATTACATGTTCATATCCATATCACATGATCTACATGCAATTCATTTGTAAGCATAAATCTAGGTTTTTGGTAATTAACTTGATCCCGATACTCCGCAGAATTGCAATTGCTGTAAAAATGCTGAATCATGGTTCTTTACTGGAGTAGGGAATAGCTATTCTTTAATTTTATTACACATATTTTCAATCTATCTACTTCTACAAATGAACTATAAGCAATGGTTCATTATTCCATTTCTTAAGAGTTGGATTTCTATTCCTTTCCGATTGCTTTTCCCCAATCGAACAGATGGTGATATATAATGGAGACAGAAGAACTTCTATCCCCAATCGGGAAACATTACTCCCATGTTCTCAAGATTCGATATCATACCGCTTCCTGGTATTTCAGTCTCCGCATTATCGAGGAACTGCTGGACATCCTCAGGCCAGGGTTTATTATCCGAGGCAGGACAAGGTGCTTTAAAGGAAGTCTTAAGCCACGTGTCGAGTATTTCGATAGCCTTATCAACCGGCGTCGACAGCCCGGACATGGCAAGGACGTTCGAATTATTAATCGACCTTGCGTTGAGTGCATCGGCAACGGAGAGACAGGTGGTAGCGAACACGCCGGGGAACTTGTTGGCGAATGTGGAGACGCCATAGCCGGTGCCGCAGGAGACGAGGCCGCGGAGGTTGGAGGTGGAAGAAGCGGCGGTGGAGATGCGGCGGCCGACCTCGGCGGAGATGGAGTAGTATGGCCCTGTGCCGAGGTCTTCGACTTCAATTTGGAGGGAGCGGAGGTGAGAGACTAAGGCGTCTTTTAGTGGCGGGCCAAATGGATCGGCTGCTGCGATGATTTTGAGTGGAGGAGTGGTGGTGGTGGCAGCCATCGGAGAGCGGTGGTGAGAGAGTCAAGCAGGAGAAATGATAGTTTAGCTAGCACTTGGCAGAGAGAGAGAGAGTGCGGTGGGAGAGACGAATCTTGTGCTGAAACAGGATTGATTGATTGATACTAGAGAATTTTAGGACTACTCATGCACGACACCTATGTTTATATTTCAAATGAACTCGTGTGTCACTATCGGAGGGAAAAATCAGACTGTGCCAATGGGACTGTGGCTTGTACTTTGCATTATTTATTCATAACGCATTTGACAAAAGCACCAAACCCATCCACAAGACTGTCAATGATTATAAATATAAATAACATAATTAAAGTTTCGTATTTTATTTTTTTATATATAATATAACATTCTTATATGTCCTACTTAATTACATTTTTTAGATATAAATTTTTTTAACTGAAAATGTTAAAATAATTAAATACCATATTTAATTGAACCTTTTTTTTGTGAAAATTATTACAAACATCATCCATTAAAAAAATGGAGAGTAATTAATGGATGAGCCAATAAATATAAATATAAGATCAGCAAAAGGTTGATTTACTATAACACTAGCATATGATGTACCGATATTACGAAAGGGAAAATAATAAAATAAAAAATAAAAAGGTAGGAGAGAGGGGAAGTCGAGCATTATTAGGAGAAAAGGCAAAGCAGGCATTAGGAGAAGAGACAAAGAAACAAGTAACCATCCAATAAAATATATATAAAAATTAACTGTTATATTTTATTTCTATTTTTTTGATACGAAATGAAAATGGATCCACTTAATATAAACTGCTTGGATCTAATAAAACTTAAAAATCCAGCCAGTAATTGCAATGATCTGGGAAATTTTTGGTCTACTTTGGATCAGTACACCGCATTCCATCGTCTCTCGACTTTCCCTCGTGTAGGAGGTCAAAACTCAAAAGCTGTAGAATTAAAGATGTTTCTAGACTCGGACTGGCATATAAAATATTCATATACTTGGAGCATCTGTGGTGTCTCCCACACATATATCTAGAGGCCTATGTACTTATAATAAGAGCATCATTATTTTAGGTTTTGATGTAGAGAGTAAGCTCCCCAAATCTATGTCAACTTCCGCACACAAATTTAAGGGCCCACATATTTACAATCTTGGGGTTTGATGTAAAGAGAAAGCTCCTTATATACTAATTAAGGCTTGTGGTGCTTGATTCAAATCATATGGTACCTTCTTCAATTTAAGGACTTCAACAAACCTTAGAGGTTGTTCTACATGTATATCTTACTCTAGACAGTCAATCAATAATATTCTAGATGGTAGATAAATTATTCTAGATAATGTATTATAACCATTAGATTATGTCAATCCTAACCATCCATTAAAAAGGAGAAAGGTTATAGGTAAGCATTCCCTACTCATTTGTAATCGAACAAAAATCAAGAAGCATACTATACTTTTCCTTTTTTAGACAATGTATTATAACCATTAGATTATTTGAATCCTAACCATCCAATAAAGAGGAGAAAGGTTATAGGTAAGCATTCCCCACTCATTTGTAATGAAGCAAAAATTAAGAAACACGCTATACTTCTTCTTTTCTATCAATTCCTATAAATCATTTTCTACTTCCGTGTCTTTCTAACAAATACCATCTTTACATTTTCTGTTTATTTTCAATCAAATACTATTAATGGTATTAGAGCCTCATCCGGTCATCTATTGGGAGTATTATATCAAATATTTTTTCTAAATCATAGCAACCACTAAACCTGACAACCAGACTCCACATCTGATTTTTTTCAAGGAAAACTATGATTATTGGTCCATCTATGTAAGTACACACTTTTTTTTCAAGGTCTATGAGACATCATAGAAAATGGTGTTACCATGCCTAAAGATCATTATGATGTATCAAAGGCAGAATTAGATAAATATAAAGTCACTAAAGAAAAATATTGGAAGACATTATTGGATACCCAAATGAATTTAACAAATCCAATTTTTCCAAGAATTAGTGGAGATAAAAGTGTAAGGTAGGCATGGGATACACTGAAGGATTAGTTTCAAGGAAGTGAAAAGGTATGTCTTATTAAAATTCAAACCTTGAGATGAAATTTTGAAAATATTAAGATGTGAAATTCTAAGGCTGTAAAGGATTATATATTGAAGTCACCAAAATTGTGACTCAAATGAAAGACTATAAAGAAACTATAACCAATAAAAGGGTAGTAGAAAAAAAATATTAATCGCCTTACTAGAAAAATATGACTCAATTATTGCTATTATTGAGAAAATAAAGGATCAATCGACCCTATAAGTTATCAAGTTAATTTGTTCTCTAAAGGCATATGAAAGGAGCTTTAATAGACATAACAACACTATATTAGAGAATGCCTTTTAATCCAAATTAAGTTTTAAGTCATATATCTATGAATAGGGGGAAAAGAGAAATGAAGAAAGATAGCTCGTAAATAAAGGAAATGGAGGAGAAAAAAGAAATTATTCGTGATGTTGAATTTGTAACAAAACCAATCATCAATAGAAAAGATTGTAGATACACATGAATACAAAAATATCATATTGTCATCTCAAGGAGTATCAAGCCAACTATAGTTAGGAGAAAGATGATTACCTATTTTATACTTGTTTTTCTACTAGCGAGGCAAAAGGAGACTGGAGACACATGGTATTTAGATGGTGGTTGTATTAGCCACATGATAAATAACAAAAATATTTATCAAGACATAGAAACATTTGTCAATTTCAAAGTAAGGCTTGGCAATGGTACTATAGAGGTTGTTGAAGTAAAAAAAACATCATTGCCATAAAGACAAAGAAAGGTAAGCGTCTAATCTAAGATATCTCATCTGTACAAAGTTTGGCAACAAATTGACTCAATGTTAGATAAATGATGGAAAGTAGGTGCTCTATACCATTCAAAGGAGACCCTTGCACTATATATGATAAAGGAGACATGAAAAGGTAATTGCCAGAGTATAGATGTAGGAACAAAAAAATTTCCCAATGTAGTGCTACTACAAAATAGAAGTGGAGAAGTAGAGGATAGCAATGCTAAGAATGAAGAGCTTAATAGAATCCAATCACGAAAAAGAGAGGTCTCTTAGTACACCTATAACGCCAACATCAACATTGACTTCATCTCTAAAATCAGTATCCAGAAAGATAAAACCTTTTAGATTTTTAAGGAACTTGCTACTTTGTAGCCATGAAGTCAGAAATCTTTGCAGAAGTAAAAAGACAAGTTGTATGGGTTACGGCCTTGAAAGAGGGGATGGACATGATTAAGAATGAAAGATAAGAGCTCATAAACCCACAAACTAATAAGATATCATTAGGTAACATATTCACAAGACTTTTATTGTGAGAGCTCTACTACTCAAGGTAGGCAATGGCATGTTTGCTATGTCCTTGAGCAAGAAGTACAAACCTGACTAATATGCAAGCTTGTCTAATAAAATATTTTGTTGGGTACTTGGTTGTCTCGATTCGTAGAGCAATACTTTTGTTAGGACTTTAGACATTAACACTGTATTTAGGAGCTAGGCTACGAATGGTGACTCCACAAGTAGCTAATTGGAGGAATAGTATTGACATAATGGTCACTAAAATAGAGAAAAGATGTATTAAGTGAAGCTCAAGATTATAGACCATAATGAGCTATATGGTATAGATGGACTAAGATAACAATGCTCGAATAATGATTATGAACCTTAAATAAGGTTACTTCTTATGGTTTTTGGATAATGGGAGATCTGTTGTTCTCATCAACACAATAATATGGAATTGAACCTTTATGTCCCCCATCAGGCTGTCTAGAATCATGAGTACTTTGTACTGCTTGTCACATCTAAATTAAATATCTAGATTAATGTGTAAACCCTTGTTTTCTTAGTAAACCTGAGTTCTATTTCAAGAAAGATTTAAAACCGGAAATCGAAATCCTAAAAGAATATCTCTGGACTAATTGGACCTAGAAATCCTATGTCCGGAAATATCAAGAAGGAAACCTCGGAAGAATAAAAATGAGTTAACTCCGAAGTAAGACTCTAAATCAGAAAGTCAACCGGAAACCCTAAGTCAACAAAATCTCATAAGACCCTAGCAGTTTAGATTCGGCAATCCCGGATTCTCAAATCAAGAAGTCAAGATATGAGTGGAAAGAGTAGATTGGTTCATATTAATATTAAAATGTTAAACAATATCCGATTAGTGAATTTTCGACCAATTTCAAGCCCGACTAGATATAGATCTTGAAAAGCGTGTCCAAGGCTCGGGATATTAATTATATGATATTAGTACTATTATATTCATAATTTCATAATATTTCTAAATATTTCAATTATATAATTTTTCAAGTTATAAAAGTTACAGTTAAACCTTTTATCATATTTTCATTACTACCAGTAATTTAAGTGTCTAATCAACTTTTTTTTTCTTTTACACTATTCATCAAATACAATCATCCATATCCTATTCTTACATCCTTACAACCTATTCTTACAATTTTACATTATTTCCTAACAAATTTACTTTTCCAATATATTTTGTACTAAAACTGCTTATTAAGTTGGAAATTTTATTACATAAATCAAATTCAACACATACTCTCTCTCGCCCTTCTCTTGGAACCAGCGTGAACAACACACCCCGCCCTGCCCCATAGGCCACATTTTTTTTTGTTTTTTAAATTAAATAATCACATGAAACCTTAATTCATTTTCCTATATAATCTCTTTTTCACCTTTCACTTTTTTACTTTCTTTCTTTTTCTTACAAATCAAACTTTGGAGGTCTTTTTTCTCCCCTCTCCCTCTCCTCCTTACAATGACTCTCTTACCAACCCCCCACCCCCAACAACCCCCACCACCACCACCACCACCCACCCACCCAAACCCACACATACAAATTTTTTTTTTTACTTCAAGTTTCCTTCTCCAAAATACTAAATAGGTAATAGATATTAACCTTACCACTATAGAAACATGTAATGACCAGGTTATACATGTGTGGTTCCACCAAAAATCCCCCTTAGCTTTTATGGGATGTGGAAAACACTAAAACATGATATTCTTGTCATCACAATGTGTAGATCTTGTTACTAGGATATACTAGTATTTTGCTATATCATTTTCTATCTATTATCTTTATGGAAACTTTGAGCTTAAATTTTCATTTTTATTCTCATCTACATATTTTCCATTCATAGCATGAGTAGTATAGTAGATCTACTTGTTTTAGTAGTTAAAATAACATAGCTATTTGTTTTTCATGCATGAAAGATTTGCTTCGTGTTATTCTCAAGGAAAGTATTGATCAAAACTCAAGATCCTTTTTGCTTCTAACAAAAAGTTATTTTTAAAATTCGGATCTTGAGAAAGACCCATTTAAAAAACATATTTTCCAACTTCAAAATGAAAATTCTATATGTAAAATGAAGGGCTTAGGTAATAGATATCATCAAGTAGTTATTTTTATAAGTTGATCATGGTTTTACTAAAAGAAATTTTCAAAACAAGAAAATGATTACAAAAGTTAAGTTAGATCTATGTTTCAACACCAACAAAAATATAGAAATTCGTAACTAGAGTGAAATGCCAAGAAAGCACTTATTTCTCAATCCTAAAACAAGAGTTTTATTAAAGAAATGGAAGCCTCAGAGAGTAGGTTTGATTAGGACTTAGTTTTAGAAAGATTAAATGAGTTTTTCATAAGAAACAATCTCAAAAACAACTTTCCAAAATTCGGATCTAAAAATGATTCCTATTTAAACACATATTTCCATATGTCAAAATGGGTATTTTAATGGAAAAATAGAAGTCTTAGGGAATAGTTATAATAAAGACTTGATTTTTATTAGAGTAAATGTGTTTTATCAAAGTAGAAACTTAAAACAAAGGAAAAGTTTTCCAACTAAGATTAAATAATATTTTCCTTTCCAAAAATTGTGCAAAATTAGTCACTAAGCAAAAATCCACTTTAAAAACATCTATTTTCCAACCTTTAAATGAGGAATTTATTAAGATAATGAAGGTAATAGGCATATAGGTCATCAAGGCCTTATTATAGTACGAATATGCATGATTTTCAAAGGAATAAAGCTAGTTTTCTCAAACAAGTATCCATGAAATTATTGCAAGGAGAAAGTTTATCATTAAGGAATATCATATAGATAGCTCATATCATGACATTAATAATCATAACTTGTAGATATTGCATGTACATATAATCTACTTGTTATAAATAATGCAAATTTCACGAAACAATTTCGGAATTTCAAATTTTAGCTACTAATCAAATCTGATCCGAACATTCTGAGACCTAAACATTTTCAAACTTTAGTAATAAAATCATAAATAGATAGATCTTTTGAAGTAGATAAAAATTAATAGCTTATTTGCAAAATTCAGAGTTAAAATGATCAACTTATGGTCGTTTTAAGTTGGAATTTCTAATTACTTCGGAAATTACTAATTTAAAGAGTTTTATTTGAAAAGTTTGGAATTAGTTATGGTATGAAATACTCATAGGGGTATTTCTTTCGTTTAGGTGATTTTGGAATCGAGGGGAATTTCGTGTTTCTGGATCACCACCATTAGAGACCGGAGACCATGGCTGAGTGAGTTCACTATCTCTAAATTATATGCTTGTGCTTGTGCTTGTAATGATAGTGGTATTAGAATTAGGGCAACATAAAATTTGACTGTGTGTATATGATTTCTACATGGGTAAATTGATGATAAGAATATCAAAATGAGCTTGTTATAAATATTTGTATGACCTAGTATAGAATTGATTTGTCTGCAATATCTATGATCACCTATAAATTGATAAATTAATATTCCATGATCTTATGATCAAATTGACCATGCATATCATATCTGAGTCACATTGCATAGGTTATTATACCTTTGTGGGAAGAAGGTATAATAGCTGGGCAACGAGGGGCCTGTAAACTCGAATGTTGGCGTAATGGCCGAAAATTAAAATGTTGGCGTAATGGCTGGAAATTGAAATGTTGGCGTAAGGGCCAGCCGGAATTAAAAATGTGTGTGAGTGGGCACCTGTATCAACCACAATATAAATGAAAAAAAAAAATTGAAATCTATGGTCGTATGGGCCTGAAACACTTAACCTCGAATGGAGGGAGTAAATCCATTCAACATAAGATTTTTGGATGGTCTTATATATTGTATGCTCACGTACTTGTGCATTTCATTTGGTTGTTAAGATAATTTTCCTACTATATATATTACTTGTTGAGCATTTAATTTTGGGAAGTGGAACTCACTAAGCTAGTATAGCTTACACCCCTACAGTATCTTTCTAATGCAGTTTCCGTACTTATGGCTGTGTCCCCGGACCTAGCCAAATCAGGTAAGGATAAGACCTAAACTTATGTGTAACAGGGGAATGCCCCTTAATGCTTTGTAACTAATTCTGAGATATCTGTGGTTTATATTTTTATGCTTATCCTATCAAATTGAACTACCTGTCTCCAATTGTTTATGTATTCTATTGTTGTAAGGGAACGCCTTGCATACTAACACAAAACTTCTAAATAACTGTGATATTGATTCTTAAGTCTCGTTTAGCATGCGGCGAACTGTTACATTTAGGGTACCCTTTGGGACATGACATAATGGGTGTTACATTTGAATACGTGTGTACTTGCACATTTGGTGTGTTTGTGTTCTTGTCTACTAGACTTCAACTTATTCTTCTTCATTTTCAAGTGATGATGACCGTACAAATCACTTGTTATGGTTTCAATTAAGACCTTTAAGCTGATACAATTGACTACTATTATTGTAGATACATTGAATAATACATGTTCTTATTGAGTACTTTTATTAATAAAGAGACTTACTACACTTTATGAATATTGATATATAGTTACATTTTGAAAGCATGTGTGCTTATACTTTTACTTGTTTATAGTTGTACTAATATTAATTTTTTAGCCGGACGCATAGGATATTAGATTCCACTTACAATTTGATATATATATATATATATGCATACATACATAGTTGGTGCAATTTTGAGTACATGGTTTAGGGTATAGACTTAACAAATTGGTTTTTAAAATGATCCTTTGCTAAAACTTAATTAAAGGATTTTTAAAATTAAAATTTGATAGAACCTCTTAGTCACAATACCCTAACATACACTAGTTAAATAGGATAGTGGCAAACAGCCATTGCCACAATGGTAGATTCATATAAATAGGAGTCATCCAGCCACCATGTGAACAAAGGATAGCTCCTTTGAGAGCAAACATTCATTCACATATTCAGTAACTTTGAGCTTACAAATAAAATAGCTTTCTATGTATTCTCACCATTTCTTTATAACTTTAAGGCAATAAAAACCTATGTTTTAGCACAAACTTTGAGGTGATTCCCGAATGGAAGAGAAATCATGCCATGCCAATTTTTCATAATTTTGAGAGCATAAACTCTAATGAGAATTTTTTTTACAAGTGTTTCTAATCCTTATTATTTTGATGTTATCAACTCAACTATATTTTATAAGATGTTCATTATTTCATGAGTTCAGCAATAATCCATTTGATGATTAAATGTGCTTATTGACTTGTGTTTATTTTGATTTAATCATTCATATATCTAATTATTTTAATTATTATCTATTTAATTTATGCCTGACAAACCCCTTTGATTATCCTAATATGCATATCTTAAAATTTTCAAAAGATTTGTCCCAAAAAGATGTAGGGTTTGATGAAGCTCATGAACTAATGCTTCCAATGTGGTTAGAAATATGATTTTAGGTCATGCGAATGTGTTTGGTACATAATCCCATCTAGAGTGATGACATCCAATATAAGTGTGATATTACTTATTTAATAATTATACATAATTACAAGGCATCATATTTATAAGTGGCTTGGAAATATGGTGGTATGATTCATACTATAATTTCAATTTCATAACTATTGGAGGCGAGCAAGTTTTTGTGAGTTTGGTTAAATATCGACTAATCAAAATCAATATCATTTCAAGGCATCATCTTTATTCAAACTAAAATATATTTTCAAATCTCAAATCAATTTTTAGCATTTCTCAAGACACTTAATTGTGTTGCTATGACATTTAGTTTTGTGTTTGATCAGTGTTTTAGTTTTAGTTTAAGTTAAACCACTTTTGAATTTGCTTAAATTAAGAAAACTTGTAGAATTTAGTACTTAATAAAAGCCCCTTTAGAATTAACCTTACTTTTATCATTATATCATATTTATGACTAGTACATTTGCTATTGCAATTCTTAAAATTGATTTTCAAAATTGTAAATGTAAGTGAGTTTACCTTTGATAGCGTTAAATTGAAGGAAAGTGAATTTAGCACCTATGCACACACTAACTTTGTCGAGTATCCAAATGGTTTAGAGAACACCGTATTTGTGACTACACAAGATGCATTTGCTATTGGTGTTTCATTTATGATATGTACTTAGTCGGAGAATGTTTGTATTCTCACTCAATTCCTAACTTTTAGATAGTTCACTCCTGCAAAAATAAGCTTGAGGGGAACCACAGGGGTTCTATCTCCCTTACCAAAAAAAAAAAAAAAAAAAAAAAAAAACATATTAGCAACCTAAATTTGGTGTGGCGATTATCTTGGTAAAAATAAAATATAATAGACCCATTGTAACATACTAACACTTGTCCCATTCAAATTCCAACATTAGTTGCCCATGTCATAGTGTATAAAAGTTTAAATTGTTATGTTGCTTATTTCCTTGACCGAATGAATATACATACATAGATATACAAGTTGACACATACTTTTTTCTTCCAATATTCCATATTTATGATACTTTTTTTTTCTTTTCCTATATCATTTCATAATATGATACTTTTACAACATATAAGAAAGTTTAAATTTTTTGGGATGATGTTACAAATAGTACGTGAATTTTAACAAAATATACAATTAGGTATTTAAACATTGAAATTCATCAATTTAGTATCTATAGAGGCATTATTGGCATGTACGAAAAGTTCTTTCAAGTATTTAATTGATCAGTTTCAAAATATTGGTACTAAATTTTTTAATTTCAAAGTTTAATTATCTAATTATATATTTTGTCAAAGTTCAAGTACCATTCATGACATTAACCTAAATTTTATTGAGATTTAATAAGTTTAAAATATATTAATTGCAATCAATGAATATACAAATGGTTGGTGTGTTTAATAATTGATAGAAACAAATAACTTTTTATATTTAATTTTAATTTACTGTAATTCAATATTATGCTTCCCACTCATATGACTTATCCAAAAAAATAACTTTTTTTTCCTTTTTTTTCTTTTTTCCTTAATATTGATGATGCACTTCCTATTCCCCTAAGTTTTAATCCCATATCTATCCCAACTTACCCCGAATGATAATTGCTAGTTGTTGTTGCTACTACTGATGCATATGTTAGGATGACCCTACTGGCATCAAGGGTGCAAATTATGAATCTTTAATAGTTGTTGTTACACCAAAAGGGGCTTAACCTGAGCAAGTCCATTAAGCTCCTACAAAAGATGAAGGGGGTGTAATGAGAAGATTTACAATCCTTAATGCCTTATATCTCTAATTAACACGATGCTAGTAGCTAGATACGTGCGAACTCAACTAAGCGATCTTTAACCTTTAGATGCAACACATAAACACCTTAGATTGGTGTAGTTGCTCCATGTAACACCATGCATCCAATCCTAATAGGAGATTACACTAATGAATCGAGTAGGTTTTTAGTTGATTTTGATGAGAGTAAACATGAGTAATTAACTTAATGAATCAATTTAGAATTTTGCTAAATTCAATTCATTTAAAAACTAGATTAATTCTCATAAATAATGAATTAAAGTGTAAAACATATAATAAGGTCAACAAAATGGCATTAGAATGAGCTAAGTTTTGCAAAAGATGTGCTTGAAATATTGTTCTATTTTAGATGTTTATTTACACGTTTCTTTTCCTTAAGTATGTTGAAAGCGAGTCTACCAACTTGTCGATAGTAAAAGAGTCAACGAGTAGATTTAAAAAATAACACCAGAGCAAATACCATGAAACTAGTCCATCTCATAAGGTCTTTGAACTTTGCCTACTATCATATAGGTACTAGGAGAACTGGAGAATCAACATATGTGCATCCATTTTAAGTTTTCTATTCTCAAACTCAACTTATTAGCTCAACTCATGCAGTAAGAAAAATGTACCTGTCGACGAGCTAGATACAACAAAAACTAGTCGTCATCCGTCTGTTGTAGCACTAAAAGAAGTGAGAGAAAATTTATAATAAGAAAAACTTAAAGGACTCTATATATGTATATACGTTATAATAGAAATGTTAGAGGGTTGATTGAAAGCATTATCTAGAAAAATCTAATATTTTTCTTTTACTTTTTCATTATTCTCATTTAGTGTCTCTTAAATTTCTAGTTGATTGGATTGTAAACCTCAGTATGGTGAAAGTGTTATTGCGTTGACTTATTGTAAAGTGATGTGCACTATATTCGTGATAGTTAAGAGTGAGAAACAACTTGAGATTGCAATTAAGTGTGATGTTGGGTTTGAGATTTCGATTGTGGTAGCTTTGTGATCGTGTTTAAGATAATCTTTCTAGAGCATTGTTTGAAATGATTATAAAAAATACGTATGTGAAGTCCTCGATTAAAGGTGTTGTATGTTTGTGGATAGTATGAGGTGCTCTAAACTCCGCAGTACATCTGAGCTTAATTTCTCTATCTTTTGTTTTTTTTAATTTAATTTCTATCATCTTAGGCGTTGTTTATTTATCCTATTTTTATTTTTCAAATTGCTAAATTGATATTAAAATCCAAAAACGATTAAAATTGGCAATGAATTCAATTCATATCTTCCCCCTTTGATTTTAGTTTAGTATAATTTCATACACGAAGGGGTTAAAGAGAAGTAAAATAATAATTAACAAATATTGGTCAATTAAAATGACACCTTTGTGCCTAGATCTACAAGAATTTCAATCACAAATCCCATGTCATTGAGCACTCTATTATAATGTTCAATTTGATACCAAGATGATAAAGATAAAATTCCTTATATTGTGTTATGCGAGTGGAATTTAAGATTAATGAACAAAGAAATGAAATTTGAGACCTTTACGTTTTTAATTTTATGACATAAGGATTTTTTAATAAAAAGGAACAAAGAAATCAAAATTTGAATACTGTTGAATTAATTAATGCATTTTATGCACTAATAATTGATTAGACCTAGAATTTGTATTGTTTCTATTGATATTGTGGATAAATCAAATCAAACTAGTGTTTTTAATTTAATTGAATGATATGCACAGCCAATTAAACTAAAAGGGTTGTTGCCATAATTCAATATGAAATGATAATACAAAAGTGTAAAAACTCATAGTCAAAGCTAAGCAAAGTTTGTTACATGATGAAAAACAAAATAAGCTCTATAAATGCTAAGATTATAAACATCATAATATAAAAACGAAAGCCTTCTAATTACCTACTAATCTATCATGCTCACAACCACTATGTTATATAATTTAAATCAAGATATAAAAATAGATAACCTACAATCAGTAAATAACAAATAAAAAAAAGAAAAAAAAGAAAAACTAATAAATTTACCAACTAAATAATACTACATGTTCTAACTAAACTAAATCATTATAGAATAGGCGCTCCCATGCAGACCATGAAAAATTGAAGCCTCTATCCATGCAAAGCCATGCCAAAAGTAAGAAGTGAGTGTCATCTTCTAGATCTCTCATGCAAAAGGGATAATCAATTCATGCAAGTTGATGTATGTAATATGTAAAGTTAACATAAGGAAATTGATTACAATTTCCACAACTTTCGATGCACAAAGGCCACTTTATTCTTCTCCAATCTTGGTAAATTTTAATAGATCAAAAGTTTCAAGTTAATATTATTATTAAATTAACTAAATATTAATCTTGATGAAAGTAAAGACATATTATTCTTACTAATAGTTGATTGAGATTTAGATGTCTAACACCTATAAGACTTGAATTAGCTCCTGATTCATTGATAGAACCAAATGTTAATGCGTGGAATCGAACTCGATATCTCAAGGATAAGGACCTTGATCGAATGCCATTAAGCTACAAGGCCATTGGCCCTATGTAGCCACATTATAATACCCTTGTGACCCACTAGAAAAAAAAAATAAAAAAGCACATCAGAAGCTTCCTCTGGCCTTTAGCCTCTAGCCTCTAACCCCTAGCCTCGAGCCCTTGGTTCATAGACTTAATTACAAGAAAGAAGAGAATGGGACTAATTTCTAGATTCTTCGAAAGCCTTTTGTTGACTAATTCTCCTGCTAATTTCTAATTATCACAAGGTTACTTAAACATTTCTTTCTTTTACGATGTAATACTAAGAGTATAATAATAAGAGATTATTTCATATTTAGTCATTCATTTGAAAAATAATTACATAAATATCAATTGCATGAAAAATATTACAATAATACCACACCTGTAACGCAACTTCAATTTAAGATACATGATTCATATATTTTATACTATGATTAACGCCACTTGAAGCAGCAATATATACCCAATGCTATGTTGCTATTAAATAATGCAATACATGGCTCTTTCTTCCTTACCTACCGTCAACAACAAACAATAGCGCACACACACTGCTATGTCCAGTACTCCTTGTTCTTTTTAATGTCTCCACAACAATTCAACGGACAACATCAACACTTTCCAGTAAAAGGGCACGTCCCATCATCCTCCATTTCTCTTTTCATCCCTTGTTTTTCTTATTTTCTTCTGATCATAAGAGTCAACTCAACCATGAGACTACAATCCTGCCATGACCTGATCTTCTTTTTCCTCTTCCCAATGCAGCCATCAATCTTCCTTCACTGGTCGAGTCGAGTGCCAATGGCTGCTTGGAACTCACACACGTCTAGTCGCCAACTGTAAATGAGGGATAAACTTATATCTCGAACTGTAGATGCCATTGAGTTGCATCGTAGGTGCCACAAGTGATATAATGTTCCACCTAACTTTGACTTGAATACATCATTATATCGTCATTTTTTTATACAACAAACATGTAAAAACTTATATCGTGAGTTCTAAATGAGATATAACATTGGCATTTTTGTAGTTTTTTTGCTTGATTTTTATTTTTATAATTTTTTTAAAAATTGACCGTGGACATGTGCTCCACCCTAATAAATTAAATGATCTCCCTAAGAAAATATCTAGTCAAGTGTAATTACTGAAATACCTTACTTATATAATTTAAGCTAAGGGCATTTTAGCTAAATATTTCCACTTGAATTATTTATTTGATTTTTTCCCACTAAAATCCCTCTTCTAAATTCTTTAGCTATGATCCAAGATATATCAATTAAGTTTAGTTTGTGATAAAGCAATAATTAACAAGTAGTATGTGCTAATAGAATCAAATGATATGGAGTTTCTATTGCCTATTAACAAGTTTGTTCCAAACACAAGATTGTCTTGTGTGTTTCCTATGTGTGTCACATTAGAACTAATAACAAAAATAAAGACTAGAAGAAATTAAATAAGAGTGTTTTTGTGCTTGATTAAGATTGGAAAATTCAAAGCACTAATGCTTTATCATGGCACCTATTGATTAGTGTGTAGCATTGTCTCGGGGAAGTTGCATTTGTTGTAAGGCTTTCGTTAAGTTTGAATAAAATACTCATCCATGTTACATGGTGTTAAAGCAAATATTTAGTCTCTTAATTTCTATCATCCAATTGCAAACCCCTACTAAAAGAAAAGTAAATCTTTCTTCTTGTTCTTCTTCTTCACTTCTCACATTATAAAGGTTGGGTAAATTTAGGTAAACTTCATGGAATAGGTTTAATACCAATCCAACAATATATCTCTTATAGCATGACTTTGCATTTGTATACTCTTGGAAGAAAAAAAGACAAAAGTGACATGGGTAAAGTTATTGAACTCTTATAATATCATGTGTCATGTCTAAATTTATGAGAAAAATGAATTTTCTTAAACATTGTTTTCTTCACTAATATATATATATATATATAATATTTTACAAATGTTTCATTTTTTTTTTCAAATACTTCTAACACTCTACTTTGGTACCCTATTTTTTTTCGTACACATCCTTAATAGTACCTTATATGTCAAATATTATGTAACATATATTATGAAATAATCTGTTATATGATGATTGTTTTTCTAATAATTTAAAAATATTTTCTATTCTCAATTCAAAACTATGATCACTTTAGCTTAATATACCTATCAATAATATAGAATAGTGATTAAGTACATGTATTGTTTCCACAAGGATCACAATCACTAGTAATCACTTAATAACTATTATCTAACCATCAAAATAAAGTTAAACCAGATAATTATTAACTAGTCTAATTATAAATATCAATTCACCATTCACATGTTGAGATTGAAATTAACTTAATTTGATTGCAAGGACATCTGGATAATGAATCCTCACTAGGTATGATCATGTCATTTATCAAAATACAAATTAATAAGACTTTTCTGAATTACATAATTCTTATTATAAATTCATATATTTCTCAACGTTATTAATTCATAGTCCTAGGTTGATTAATTGAATTCTCTTTCTAATTAAAAATTCGAGAATCATATTAAGATTTATAAATTCTCATTAATGGTTTTTCCTAATATGGAAGATTTATATCATTCTATCTCTAAGATTGTATGCAAATCCCTCCAAGAAACTAGTAAGTGCTCAATTAATTATCATGAACTAATATGCATCTTATTAATTAAAGAAAACAATGCAAAACTCATAATGGACTAAAACAAATTAATAGTTCATTAAGAAAAACAATCCCTATTATATAGTAAACATAGGGGTCATCAATATCAAGAAAAACCAATGCTACTCCTTTGTAGGTCTTGCAATCAAAGCATTAATGATATGTAAGGACATAAAATTCATGAAAACAAAAACTTCTTTAATTGAATAATCTTGCAATCTCCAATGATCTCATGTTGTCTTTAACTTATTTTTCATTCATTTTCTCACTTGAAAGCTTTTAAATTTGATCAAACCATTCTCTTTTCGAATTCTAACTCTATTTATATTTTGGTTGAAAATTTGGTTCGACACAGGCCTAAAATAGAATTGTTTGAGGTCATGCTTCATTAACTTTGCAAATATTTCATTATATCTTCTCAACATGATCCCAACATGGTCGGGTTCATAGGTCATGCTTACCATATAAAATCTTCTAAAAATATATCTCTGCCTCAACAAGACTACAACATGGTTGCATTCCAAGTTATAATTCTCCTCTAACCCAACATGGCTTCAGATAAGGCAATGTTCTCATTGTGTTGGCTCTCTAAGTTAAGCATGACCAGCCAATATGGTCATGTTTTGGTTGTTTAACTTTAACTTCTTCCAAAACTCTAAAAATTCCTTACAAAATGATGTAAAATTTGTTTAACTCATTTTCTTAACAAAATAAGTACTATTTTCTTAAAAAAGTATTCATCAAAATCACTAAATTAAGCTCTAAGTATCTCATCTAAATAAGGGTTATTCATCATCATATTTTATACAAAATGTTGTTAGATAGTTTATAATAATAGTATTTTTGGTTTTTGAAATTAATAACTAAAGAAGAGGTGCAGGCAACTATAGAGCAAATGGTGGAATAAAAACAATTGCTAATTGGAAGAGCAATGACTAAAAGGGTTATGTTAATAGTGGTGTCTTTGTTGAACATTTGCATGCAAAATTGTAGGATCTTTGAATGGCTAAAGCGCCATTACTGTCCAAGGGAATCAAATTTTGTAGCTGATTAATTTTGCTGGTGTAATGCATGGACAAGAGATGGATGAGTTGATGTGAAATGAGGAACCCTAGGTATATGAAACCTAAGACCCAACACCCGACGATGGATTAGAACCCTAAGATCGCCCTGGAACAAGCGATAGAAGCATGACCCTAACTAAACGTATCAATTAGAACCAACACAATCAACGAAGCGAAACCAGACCCTAATCAAACCTGTTAGTTGGAACCTAGGTTATCAAATTAGATTTCCCCAAGCTTTGATGAAAAAGCCGATATGGTTCTTTCTCAAGAAGTAAGAGAAAATTCTCACAATGGAAGAAAATACTCTCAAATTTGTCATTCAACTGGTGATCTATTAAAACATCCATACAAGGATACATATAAGCTTCAAAATAGCCTTGAAAAACCAAAAGACAAAGAAAAAAAATAAGAGAAATTCGAAAAGTCATGTGGAACATTAAGGCGCGGTGGATACATCGATGGTGCACTAAGAAATGTCGGCAGCGTAAAAGATATACACTAGCGATGTAGGCAATGGCCTTAAAAAATTTAACTCTAATCGTTTCTAGTTACAACGCAAGCCGGCTATACGTTAACAGCATAGACTTCTGCACCAGTAGTATTGCAGGCGGTGCACAAATCATAAAAGAAGGCCGACAATGCTTCAATGTAAGCTGGCGGCTTTCATGTTGCAATCTTGATTCCACAAAGTAATAAGCTTTGAATTAGTGTTAAGAGTCTTGTTGGATGGCTTCCCTCTCTTGTATCTCTATGATTAATCCATGTAAAACTTCATTTATTCATTTTGCTCTTACTTTAGTCATCGGTCATTTAATATCTTGTAATGAATTTTTGAACTTAGTTGTTTCATTTGGAGTTGATGCTACTTGATCCTCATCCTGAGTGGATTCACCACTTTTGTTCATCCCATCTCACTGCTCAGGGATCACCACCAGCAACATCAATTAACCTGCTGGCTTCCAGGACCTTTTGATCGGTATTTGGATCTTTAATCCAACTTTTTTTTGTCGAATGCTAGTATTTTATTTTATAATTTGTGCAAGATGACGTACTTTGGACTATAAGTTCACTTTGTGTAATTTTCTAAAATAAAACCATAAAGCAAATACACATGACGATGAATGTGCTAGATCACTATTCTGTGTCTGACTTCGCGGGTTTTTGGCCTTTTGGATGTATTACTTTCCCAAGATCAGTTTTTATAAATATCTCTCTTGTCCTATGCTCCCTCTTCGTCTACACCACTCATTTCCACCGCCATATCTTCTTCTTTTTTCTATTTTAACACCAAAAAGAGATAATATCCAGCCGCATCACATATCAGCCCATGTAAATAAGTACTAATGGCCCTACATCCACTTTTAAACTCGTTCCTTATCTGGAGTGTTCCAAGACTGATATATTGTTTATTGAAGAAAAAAAATAAAGAAAGAAAGAAAGAACGATGGTTGTTGTTCCTTTTGATCAATATATCTATGTTTTAGGGACTCTCTTTGCTTTTATTCTTGGGGTTCGTCTTTTCTTCCTTCTGCGTCATGGCAAAGTGCCCACAAAACGTAACTTTGTGAAGGAAAACCTGCACTCCCAGAACGTCTCACCGCCGGAAAATAATAAGGGAACTGACATCATCGTCGTCGGTGCCGGCGTTGCTGGTTCAGCTCTTGCTCATGCGCTCGGCAAGGTAAGTTTTATCCCATTTTTTACTTTTTCAGGCTCATATGGTTTTTACGCTGTGTTTGGCTATCTTTACTAAAATGGAAAAGGTAGGTCAGCCTTGTAAAGGAAAAGAGGAAAAGGAAATCAAAAGAAAATGCATATGATGACACATTGTCCATAAATTTTCCAGGTATTTCAATGGCACACCAAAACTCAATAGGTTCTTAATTACTGGAAGTGTGTTTCCTAAAACAAATTAAACACAAACAATACACAACAAGATCAAATTCCCATTAGAAGTGAATCACTTATCGGTCAAATTGTCTGCTCTTGTCCCCATACTAAGATATTGTAGGCAATTATTTGATTCATTCCACGTGTCTTAACCTCTATCAATCAAACATCCTACCACATTAACTACTCACCTATGCAGAATTATTATTAGCCTCGTTGATTAACCACATGTCGTCCAATCATGTGTTAGATGCCCGCTCTATTACTCGTATATGCTGATAAAATATAGGTCGTAAGCACAAACAACATATTAAAAAATAAAAATTTGAAAATTTCAACTGATTTAATTAAACATAACATAGACAAGTAACCAAACATAATATACTTTCTTTGCCAATGGTTAAATTGTTCATAGCTCTCTTTGAAGATTATTAAAGTTTTCAATTACGAGATATTTAATAAACTTTGTGATTTAAGGAGTTAATCATATTATTAATATTTATATTTTAGTTTATCTTAACACTTTATTTTGACAAAAGCATGACTTTGGTGAGAATCTAGCAATGGAAAAGACTTAAAATTACAAAAAGAGAACAGCTATGCTTTACCCTGAAAGGAATGAGTTTGACCAAAAGCAGGTCTTTTGTTGACCAAATACAAAAAGGGGTATCTTGTGGTCAATCACAAGATTAAGTGGACAACCATATATACAGTGGATCTTACTTGGAGTTACCCTATTCTTGAGGTAGTGATTGTCTCTTCACCCTTAAACAGTGGTATTTTACTTGTGTAATAATTTTCTAAAAAGTCAATATTACAAATGATATCTAAATTTTAATAAAATAAGTAATTAAGTACTTAAACTTTGAAGTTGATCAATTTAATATATGAAATAACTTTTCATGCACACCAACAATACTTTCGTGACTTTAGTTAGCATACCCAAAATTCTTTTAAGTACTAAATTGATTATTTTCAAAGTTTAGATACTAAATTGATTAATTTCAATGTTCAAATACCTAATTGCATGTTTTTTCCAAAATTTGGATACCATATGTATATTTACCTTTTTCTAAAGAAGATCTAATGTTCTGTCTAGAGAATAGCTCAATAGACATAAGTTTCTTTTCATCTAGAGATGATGTCGACCATTATTAGATCTAACGTCTATCTGTAATGGTTTTAAGATCATCATATTCTAGTCTCCTTTTCTATATCATTATTTTACTATCTAATAAGTTTTTTTTTTGTCGTTAATTTAATTCTTACACCTTATTATAAATTACTTTGAATTTCTCAATTTACCATTGCATATTTACTATAGTATTCATCAATGTATTTATTTACTGAAAAATTAAAGTGTTTCAACTTCCATCATAATGATTTTCTTAGCAACATTTTTGTTTTCTCACAATACTTTACTACAATTGACCTTTCCATCACCGAATATGAATTATTTAGGAAAATTATAAGGGATGAGATCAATGATTGAGGGTAAATCTAAAAATTAACGTTTTAAATTATTAAAAATAAAGTGATCATTGTCATAAGAATTAGTGCAAATAACAGATTAATATTTTAAGTGTTAAAATGTGGGATCAGTATATTTAAAATGATGAAAATATGAGTTCATTTCGTGTTTATTTGTTACTCACTTATAACATTCATCTATTTTTTTCATCCATTTAAAACATTGATATCGATTTGAACTTACTATTAAATATAATCCCTTTTGATTTAACTTTTTAAAGTTATTTTCTTTAATTTATTGTAAGTTGATTTAATGGCCATGCTTAGAGGTGCTAGTATTGAGTTCATGCTCCAACTCCCCTAAAAATTTCAAAGTACCTCAAGCTCATACAATCTTAGAGCATGGACTTTAAATTCATGTCAAATTGGCACTTAAAAAGTTCGAGGTAGTCTTAATTGGGCTCTTTTTTTGGAAAAATAAAATATTTAATAGTTTTTATGACTGAGTTCGACTCAATTTGGATTTATATAAAAGATTGACATAAGCTTGGTTAACTTGATGAGCATGTCAACACAAATATTAAGAGCCCCACACTGACGTAATAACTACTCAAGTAAAGTCTTACCTCTACTTAATTGTAAAATTCAAATTCAAGTGGATTATGCTTATCAATTAAGTAAAATTTGTTATGACCATTAAAAAATTCACTACGTACAATCAACTAGACCTAACAATATTATGATGTAGGATGGAAGAAGAGTTCTGTCATAGAAAGGGACTTGACTGAACCAGAATAGAATGTCGGTGAAGATTTTACAACCTGGGATCTAAACTTGTGAATTGGGTCTTGAAGGTACGTTGATTGTAAATTTGATTACTAAAGCCTTATATGCTGTGCGAACTATTTGTTAGATTTACTCAAATCTTGATATAAAGTTCCTTTGTTTCATAGACTGTCTTGAGGAGATTGATGCCCAAAATTTTCTTGGGGTAGTTTTTTCCAAGAATGGACTAATGTTAAGTGCTCTTATCCAATTAAGAATAGTTATTTAGATGTAACAGCTAAGGGCTTTCATAATGGAAGATTCATCCAAAGGATGCGGAAAAAGTTGCTACTCTTCCCAAGTATAGTGTTCTCTTTGCACTATTCATTAGAGAAGATGTATAAATGATATTTAGAAGTTAGTAATTTCATTTTATTCCATGTAATTGGATTCAGTGTGCAGATAGAACATGGCACAGTCACATCTTTAATCGAAGAAAATGGAATAGTTAAGGGAGTTCATTACAAAATAAAGTCTGGTGAAAAATTGGAAGCATTCGCTCCACTTACTATTGTTTGTGATGGGTGCTTCTCAAACTTGCGACGCACTCTCTCCAAGTCAAAGGTTATTTTTCTCCTTATTTTATCTTTTCCCCCTTACGATTTATTTTATTTAAAAAAATTCCATAGTTCGATCCATGTTAACATTGAAGAATAATTTTTAAGTGGTATGGTAGAAGATGACTACACGCTTTATTGAAAATGAAATAGTTGTACATGACCAAATTCTATTCACTCTAGATGAGTAATGACTTAGTAGTGAGACAATTTATTTTGGATTTCATTTCTTTAATCAAAGATTTGAAAATTAAAATTATATGAAAGGTATAAATTAAAGATTAAATGATGGTCTTTGTATATTCTGTATGGTTTTAATTGTACAAATTCATAAACCTTGATTTATGATAAGGATAGCTTGTCAAAGTAGAGGTCATGTGCAATCTATAGGAAACAACCACTTAAACTATGCAAAAATTCCTCAAAGAGTACTGTTGTTTTAATTACCTGATCACTTGTTATTAGAATCTAATGGTGAGAGGAAATGTATAGTATGGTATAAACATTGCTAACGCTTTCAATATGTGTAGTAGAAGAGATTATTTAGACTTATAGGTTCTTTATGTGTGTGGGTGTAGGGATTTGTCGTAAATGATCGATCTTATGCACGTTGTTTGTCAAATGACCTCAAGAAGTCTTAATCTAATGAAATGTGAAAGGACATGATCAAAGAGTTATGGGAAGAGAAACGAAAAATCTAATTTAATTGAGTACATGTGTGATTAAAGATCATTATTGATTGTTCTTGATTATTCTTAATCGCTTTCCATCGAATTGTTGTTTTGATCATTCAAGATGGGATTTCAATGTTACAATAGTGTTTCTTTAGATCTTCTATATGTTCCAAATTAAAAGGAAAAGACCTCCATTTATATATTTTAGTGCTTAATACTAATCATAAGATGATTGATGAATGAGATAGAATTTTTCATGATATTCTTTGGATAGTTTTGATAATTGTTGTATAAGATGAAGCCTTCACAAATTCGTTTTACACAAACTTCATCATAAATGGGTCTTTTAAATGGATTTATATAGCCTAAGCCTAATAATTTATTTTTAAATAATCTTTCTTGGATTAATAAATGATCTTATACCTTTAAAAAGCATATTAAATGCACAGGGAAATGAAAAGAGTGAAGAATTTATTTCAATTATCTTAATTTTAAGCTTATCAAATTGAGTCTCTCTAAAATATCCCTAAATAAATGGGACAGACCATGTCATTAAATCATCTTAGGGCCAATTAATAGAGAAGCCCTCTACAATAACATAATAAGCACACATGCATGATATTAGTATAGTGAGATGCTAACGTAAAGATAAGCTGTGGATGTTTGGTGGTAATTGGAGGAGTTGGATGTCGCAACTTATTTACATTGCAGGATAGTGATTCAATATAGTTTTATTAGAAATGCCATCATAATTGAGGTAGAGGATACTAGTACTTGAACTGTTTTACGTAATAGGGAAATGTATATCGGATGTGACATAGAAATTCTATTTTATTTCACATAAATAGTGCACAAAATCCTCATGTAAAGAAAGCATGTAGGAAGTTAAAGCTTTAAGGGTATAAGGAGTGCTCAATGATTTATAGTATAATGACTGATAACAGTAAAGCAGTGTTACTTGTGTTTGTTGGGGTTATAGATCTAACTCATATGGGTCTATAACCAAGGAAAGCCTAAATATATGTCGGATATATATTTCACCACCCTTGCACAAAGGAGATCCTAAATATATGATTATATATTTAGAGGACTTTGAATCAAGAATATCCTAAGTATAGGACATATATTCGAAGAAGACTTGAAGATAAGGAGATTTTGGACAAAACAAAGATTAATTTTGTTGTACACCGCTGACGTAGGAGGGTACACAACCGGCGTTGAGTCGGTGCATGTTATCCAAAATATCAGCGTTTTTCAATCTCGCCAGCTTTGATTTTACACGTGTTAGTCTTGAGTGTCTGTTGATTTTCCTTATATTGTTGCATATGTATTCTCATTTTTTGTCATAGGGTTTGAAAAGGATCAAGTGGTGTGCCTCTTCTCAAGCCTAGATAGAGAGATCTAGAGAGAGAAAAATGATAGGAAATCCTAAAGTGAGAAACTCTAGATGAAAATCTTGTTCCTGTTTCTAATCTATCGGTTGTGGTGAAAACTTGTGAGATCCACTAGTAAGATATGGTGAGGAAAACTCTATTGTAATCCCATTATATTGTTTATAGTGAAAAATTTGAGCGCTACTAATCTCGTGGTTTTTCCCATATTGGGTTTGCCATGTTAAATCCTAGTGTTGTTTGTTTTACATTTTCTGCATTGTTTTATTATTTATTGCTTTGGCAAGAGGAGATTTTACTTTTGATGATAGGTTGATTAATTGTTTGATTAATCGGTTTTCGTTGTT
The DNA here is from genome assembly GCA_024138025.1 of Combretum micranthum. Lineage (NCBI taxonomy): Eukaryota > Viridiplantae > Streptophyta > Magnoliopsida > Myrtales > Combretaceae > Combretum > Combretum micranthum. The sequence continues at coordinate 68,851 of JAMXBD010004157.1, forward strand.
ATCCTAATTAGGGTTAAGCTTTCTGTTAACAGTGTCAATGATCATAGGTGGGCATGTTAATTAGAGTTGACAAGCAAAGTCATCTAAACATAGTCTAATGAAGTCTCACAAGTGAGTGCAGTCCATTAAATCTCTTCCGGATGGGCAGTAGCAAGACTATATTAGAAGAATTACAATCTAGGTGTTTCTTAGGTGTATTAGGTGCATTGAGCTTGCACATTTGAACCATGGTGGAGATTTGTTAAGTTTGTATCTTGAATGTGACTATTAGTGGAAGAGCATTTAGATTTAAAAAAAAAAAAAAAAAAAGCTAAGGTTAAACTAAGGCCATTACATCTTTAGAAGTTTCCCACTTTGATAATTATTGATGTCTAAGTTATTTCATGTTATACATACTGAATTAAACTTATCATAACTATATATGTGTGTTCATGTGTGTGGGCTTGTGCACAATTAGGTATACAGCGTTGAGAAAATGAAAAAAGTAGAAAATTGTGGGATATGTTAGAGGAATTAAGTACTTCTTGTTCAAAAATCATTCCATCATTGTTATTGCATTATAAAAGGCTTTCTTTTCTTTTTTTTTTTTTTTGTTTTTTGTCTTACCTATGGTTTTTAAATTTTGTCATTCCATTTTCTTTTTATTTTTCTTAGGGAAGTGTTTCTTATATCTTTCTTTCCTTTTTACTTATTAATTGTTTTATCTCTTACTTTTGCTTCAATCTATATTTTATACTGCTAAATATTTTTCACCTCATGTAGGTGGATGTTCCCTCCCATTTTGTTGGTATCGTTCTCGAGCATTGTAGTCTTCAATTTGCAAACCATATCCAGTTTATTTTAGCAGATCCTTCACCTATTATACTTTACCAAATTAGTAGCTCCGAGCTTCGTTGTTTAGTTGATGTGCCTGGAAAAAATCTACCTTCCATGACTAATGGAGAGATGGCAAAATATTTGCGTAACACAATAGCCCCACAGGTACCATTATTCTTATATTTATCTCTAAATCTTTGTTTGTCAACTAGTATTATAGATACTTATCAAGTTTTTGAAATTGTTATGCTAAAATTTGTTCTTTTTTTGGGTCTACTACTAAAAGACTTCTAATTAAACAATAATTTCTATTTTAGGTTCCAACAGAAATTTACGATGCCTTTGTAGCGGCAATTGATAAAGGGAACATAAGAACCATGCCAATCAGAACCATGCCAGCCAATCCAAATCCGACTCCAGGCGTGCTTTTATTAGGAGATGCATTCAACATGCGACATGCCGTGACAGGTGGAGGTATGATTGTAGCACTTTCAGATGTTGTGATCCTCAGGGATCTTATCAAGCCACTTGGTGATCTTCATGATTCAAACTCAGTGTGTAAATACCTTAAATCCTTTTACGCATTACGAAAGGTGAGTAGAAACTATTTTCTCATATTATTTATTATATCTAGTTTTGGCTTTCATTGTTAGCACAATAAATTTGACACTGTACATTTATTGATTTATATCTTATCAATAAAATAATAAATTTTTAGGGAAAAATTACAAATACATCCTCAAACTTATTAATGTGTGCATTGACACCCTTAAACTTTGATTTTTATCATATATATTATTAAACTAAAAAAAAATCAAATCTCCTGTTCCCAATTTATCAAAATTAACGGAAATTATTTGCAATTTTTCCTAATATTGACTTTGAAAAAGTAAGCAAAGATTGAATTAAGTGTGTATGAGAATGTGTGTGCAACAAAAAACTACACAACCTATGGCTCAATAAAAATGGGAAAATACTAAAAAACATAAATTATCCTTTTCTAGAAATGGATAAAAATATAAAAGTTTCTTTATTGCACATTAAGTACTATATTGAGTCTCTAATGCTTATCAATTTCTATGTGTGCAAGTGTTGGAAATGAAAAAGTAATCCTATCATGCAGGTATCCATCCACACCTTACTCCATCATATAGGGTTTGGATGTCTATTGTGGGTTACAAGATAAAGTACAGATACAAACTTCTTAGAACTCTTCTCATAAGTTAAGATACATGTACGAGGTCCTCATACATTATATATCTTGTATCCATCTTATAGATGGTATGGTTTCTAAGATATAGAGTATCACCTTAAGATTACAAGTTAACATTAAAAATACAATAATAATAATAATAATAATAATAATAATAATAATACTTCTTTTATTTATCTTTTTTCTTGCTATACATGTTTTAGAAAAAAATTGCAAACGAAAAAAATTGCAAACAAAAAAAAAAAAAAAAAGCCTAACCCCATTTATTGTTCAAAAGTCAAAACACTAAATAAAGTGTAAACCCAATTGAGGCACCTAATTTTTCCTACTCCTCTCATGTGATCATTCTTTATCTTCTTACCTTACATTTTATTTTTCTTCCAAATTTAAAACCTTAGTTTATTTTGATTTCCAAACTGGAGTAGTACAAGAAAAGGTACATTTGTTTACTTTACTTTTTAATCTATCCATTTTTATTTAATCTTTTTTCATAAAAATGCTTATCAAATGTAAATTAAGAAATTTTAGTAAAAGGAATTGGGGCTCACTCTATGTATTGTTCTTTACTTATAATTCTCTAGGCGATGTTACTCTTCTTGATTGATTAAATGAATTATATATTACAAAACTTATGATGCAAAGACATTCCTTTTTAAATTTATTTTTGCAAGTTCTTTATAGAGAATGCATAAAAAAAGGTAATTTTTCGATATTATATGAAATCATACATATCACTATAATTTGTAAACTTCCAATTTAAGGAAAAAATAAAGACAATGCAGTTTCTTTGAGAAAATTTATAGGTTTCATAGGATATGGTATACCCAGGCTACAAACATGCCTAGCTAAGCCAACCTTTGTGAAGGCTCAAGCCCAATTTATTTAAAAATTATCGAACTTAAAATTTATACTTGAGCTTGACTCATTTAGATAGATTAGCTTCATTTTGAGTTTTAATTTGATTTGTTCACAGATTAAGTTAAGCTGAGCCAACTTTAAAGTGACCGTAGCTCAAGTAGATTACAAGCCTAAAAGATAAAATAAAATCCAATATGCCATATGTATAAATAAATGTATATAAATAATTAATGAATAATAATTAACTAATGTATATGTATATATTATTTAAAAATTAGTTTTTTTATGTTTATTATATTATAATGATATATAATGTGAAATAGATATAAGTCATGGGTTTAAATAAGCCTCTATCACGAGCCAACTTGCAATGCTAGATAGGAGCTCAAGCTTGTCTCTTTTTTTGGTGAATAATCTTCGTTTAAGGCTAAAACTCCCTTCAGGTAGATAGAATATGACAAATGTGGCATTAATTTTTTAAAATATTTTCTTATTTTTTATTTGAAATGTATTATTATTTTCTTGTTTTGTTACACAAAGTTTTTTAGATAAGCACTTATTAGGAGTGAACAGTTATAAGGTGGATAGAATATGAAATCTTACTGGGTAGAGTACAAGTAAGATTTCATATTCTATCCACCTTATAACTGTTCACCTCTAATAACTGCTTATCTAAAAAACTTTGTGTAACAAAACAAGAGAAATAATAATACATTTCAAATAAAAAAATAAGAAAATATTTTAAAAAATTAATGCGACATTTGTCATGCATCTACCATTTTACTAAATTTCACTCATTTTTGTAAGTAGCAACATGGATTTCAAAAATGTCAAGTTGTTACTCGAATTTTGTTAAATATTGCAATTAATTGCCTGAACTTTATTAAAATATGTAATTGACAAGATGAACCTTAATTTGTTACGCTTTAATTTTACCCATTTTATAATTAACCACCTTATCCAAGTGTTATTTATAAGTAATAAATTGATATATCAATTTTAGAGAGTTAATTGTAAAAATGGATAAAATTCATGTACTAAATATGACATTTATCATAAGGCTAATTAAAGAAAAGGTGGTACTAAAGATGTATGACTAGAAGAAGAAGAAGAAGAAGTAATTTGATTAAAAAAAATATAAACTATATAATAATATAGTGAGATTTTGCATCAAATTTTCCTACTTATGAAAATATGTAATGTTAGAGAAATTTTTTTAAAAAAAAATCCATGCATATTTTTGCGATACAATCAACATAACTGAATATGCAGTAGTGGTATTTGACATAGTTTCTTGTATTACAAACTTTTACATTATGAATTTTTTACTATTATAGTAAGGTCCTTTATGAAGACCAAAAAATTGTTTCATTTTTCCAAATTGTTGACAAATGCTAGAATCAACTAATTGAAAAAAAAATAAATAATATTCAAAGTGTTGAACGATAAAATGAATGACCTTAGATGAGATAAGAGGTCCTTAAGTGGAAAAGATTGATATAATATCTAGGGATCTTAAATGAGGTCTTTGCCATTGTAAATGTTTTGTAATTTAGGGATATAGAATAAGAAAATTTACTCAAACATATTATTGGGGAAAAAAAAATAAAAGAACAATATGATCTAGATATTAGATGTACATACATATATAAAAATAAAATTGAAATTAAATTTATAAATGATGGGTGTTCACATCTCTTGAAGAGAAAGCTAGAGAGTGTGTGTGTGTGAGTATGTGATTCATTTTATTGAATCATAGAGTATTATATTCAAGTTATTATATCTCGATAAATGAGTTGTGCTATGTACTTTTACCATGTGTGTTAATAATGAATTTTGGTTACAGCCATCATCATCCATAATAAATACATTAGCGGGTATTTTCCACACGATCTTTTCCTCACCTTCTGATCAAGCAACTAAGGAGCTGGGGCAAGCCTGTTTTGGCTATTTAAGCCTTGGAGGGAGTTGTTCAGACGGCCTCATGGCATTGCTTTCTGGTCTAAATCCTAGTCCACCAAGTTTAGTTCTCCATTTATTTGCTGTGGTTATATATGGTGTGGGAAGAATCTTGCTTCCTTTTCCTTCACCTAAACGCATATGGCTTGGAGCTAAATTGATCAAGGTAAAAATCTTTCTAATTTTATTAATTATGTCACATGATTGAGAGTTTTAATTATATTGCTAGATAACCCTAAGCAAAACAACCTACCATTATTAATTCTAAATTTTACCTTCTCTCAATTTGCACCCTTAAAATATTTTCATATGTAATTAATCGTTGTAATTATATTAGTCAAAAAGCATAAGTAAGTGATTCATCAATTGTTCTTGTGCAGAGTGGGTTTTGTATTATTTTCCCGATACTAAAAGCGGAAGGAATGAAGCAAATGTTTCTTTCTTCTAGATTCATTACATAGTAGAGAGCTGCTTCTCTAGCGATGTGAACTAAGTAAACCTTATGGAATATACTAGCTATGCGTATGAGTATGCATATGCAATGTGACTTCTCCCTTTGTATTATTATAATTGAAAACGACGATAAGATGAAAGCAATAATTGCTTTCTTGTGTAAGGGGAATTGGCATGACCGTATTCACCATGGATGTTTACATCATCGTTGAATATGGCTTTATATATTATTAATTAATAATACTAGATAATATCTATTTTTTTTTAATTTTTTCCCCTTGCAAAATAATATATCATCTTAATATATCTCATTTGAAAGATATAAAAAATAAGAAAAAATGGCCATCGATGCTTAAGCTTTTATGATGCGTATACTTACCATTGCTCTTATATGTGTTTTGAGCAGTGCACGAATAGCTACAAATCTAGATTACAAAGATCAACTTCAACTAATTGAATCCATTTGGAAAATATATCTAGCTAAAATAAGAGATTTTCGAGCAGTTGTTGTTTAATTCTTTTCTAATTCTCTCTAATTATTTTTTAAAAATTGAAAAAAAGAAAAATATATTATATATATATATATCTTGGAAAATGATTTAGAGTCTCATCAATAGATAATTAGCCAATCATCAACCTGCATATAGAAATGATTCTGTTTTGAATTAGGATCAAAGCACCTATTTATTTCCATGATTGTTCACCGGTACAGATAGAATCAGCCATTCCACACGTTGGTCCTTAAGTGGACGCCCCGGGGGTGGGGGGGCTGACCATGAATAATCCATGGTATGCGCTGGTTATTTCAATTGCCAGATAAAAAATTAAAAAACAATCACATCTGCTTTTGAACAAAAAAGACAATGTGTCCCTTTCAGGGCAATCGCAATGCCCATTCGAAATAGAATAGCAGAAGGGAGACAAGGAGAGATAAGGGGGCCCTGCGGGATGAGGCGAGAGGAGAGGAGGGAAACACGCACAGTGAGTGAATGCGTCAGACAAATTTATTGCTAGGAAATTAAAAAAAAAAAAAAAAACACAATATCTTATTAATAAAAAATCATTAAGGACGATTTCATGATTGAGCTTACTATCCAATTTAATGATAAGGGCTGTTTTTCTATGCTAGCTAAAAAGTCTTAAAAACTGGTCTAATAAAAACTATCTTAGAGAGATTCAATTTAATATATAAATTTAGAAAGATGATCTTCTAGATTTTATTCATTCATAATTTTATTTGGTTTTTTCACATGTGAATAGTAAATTTAAAAAATATCTTTTTAAGTCTTGTTTGACTAAAATAAACTTTATATTGACTAAAATAAAATTAAAGGTGAGTTGTTTTTTTCGGTGCTAATGTATGCATCTACCATTTAAATAAATATAATAATTTTGTATTTAGGATTTTAATAGTATGATTATTATTGATATTAATATGTACCATAAATAAGGATGGATTTTGTTAAAAAAAATATAGAATCAGTGTTTCCTGTTTTCTTGCATAAAAACTCAAATGTATAAGCTTGTATGTATGGTCCAATCAGTGACCGTTTGGCCCACCGTCCTACTGTTATAATGATCAAAAGAATAATCAATAATTGTTTAATCGGCTGGATCAAGATTATCTACAAATATAAGACGCTCACCACATAATTTATAGATTAGTCCCGTAATAAAAAATGAACACTACCATAATCGTTCTAAACTTTTTCTTATACACTGATGGTTTTCGAATTGACTCTTTTACATTCCCAAAACTTGCTTGAAAATAGTCTTTTTTATTTTTTTTTCTTTTAATAAGAAAAAGTAAAAGAATTTTTGTGGAGCAGTTTATCTTAAAAAGGATTAATCCATTTCAACAAGTTTTGATAGGCACTTTTCTCTTCTTAGGTTTTGAATTTTATTTCTTGAATATGTTTCATAGCTTGGAGTAGATTGTATTGAGTAAGAGTGAGGTCATAAAAAAGTTGCATATGAAACATGACACTTATGTAAAAGATTCATAAAAGGAAAATCCATAAATCTAACTCGTTGAGTACTCTCCACTTCTATTAGATTGAAACGAAAACCTAAAAATTAGAAATTTAAAAAAATTTAAATTTGACTTAATTAGATTCACAAATAGCAATTATAAAGTTGACATAAAAATCTACTTTTTAAAAATCTATAATCCTTTCAAAATCTCACATCAGTCAAAAAATGATGATTTACAGTAATCAAATATAAATAATGGACATAAATAATTTTAATAGGTAAATACTAACCATAGTGTTCACAACATAAGTAATATAAAAAGAAAATATCTCTAAAATTTGTTGTCGATTTTTTAAGAATTAAAAACCACAATTGAATAGGAAAATTATTATAGTTATTAGAGCTGGGCATAATGCTTTGGCACCCGCGCCAATACATTTATCTGCTTAAAAAAGTGGTTTGTGGTCAAATTTTTTTTACCCATTTAAAAGCAGCTAAAAATCCATCCTATTTAACCCGTAGATTAAGGCGAGCTGGCCCTAACGAGCAAGGCTAGCCCTTGGGCCATAACTAAGGAATAAGAAAAAAAAAAGGAAAAATTTAAGAATAAAAATAATATAATAACATAATAGTGATTATTTATGTATTTAAGTGTGCAAATCTAACACGTTTACGATTTTACTAGTTTTGCATAATTTTATACTACTCTACTAATTTTAATAAATAGTGAAATTATGAGTGTTTCGAATTTAAAATCGACCGAATTAAACTATTTGGCAAGACTTTGACAACTAGGACCACATTTTTCAGGAAACCACATTTACTTGGCCATGTGCTTGCTTTTCCATACGCATGCGGTCAGTAGAGCCTGCCATCTAAAAACATCTACGTTTTGGTCGTCTTGTGTACAGAAACAAAAGTGTGAGAGGAAATTAATAAATAAATATATCGAAAGCCAAAAGCATGATGAATCATTGTCATCTTGCATGCTCCCTGCACCACATTTTGGGTCTGTTTGGATCTGTTTTTCATTTATATTTGTATCTTTTTCAAAATATGGGTAAATATATCTAATTGTTCTATATTTTATCTATATTTGATTTATTTGATATTTTGATTAGAACTGCCAACTTTTTTTTTTTATCTATATCTATTTTTTAATAAATAATTTGTTAGAAAAAAGTATATGTACTTGCCGAAAAAGCCAAAGAAACATTTATTAGAACTTCATGTGAACTGATGACAGGGCTAAAACGTGGGATGAAGACCTCATTATGAAAAAAAAAAAAACCAAAAAATATACCCACTATTCTGTGGATGAAAATTTATAATTAATATTTTGAACTTCATGTACTAAATATTTATCAAACAGTACCAAATTAGAAATTTAAATTTTTTCATTTCTGATTTGTCTGAAAATCCAAGTTATTAAATATTATGCACTTTCAGTGCTTCTGGAAGAAAATAAGTTGATACATGCACCACAATCATTATAATATCTTTTAAGTATATATTTATAATTTAAATATAATATGATATCTAATAAATCATTTAAAAAGCTTGTTTATATATATATATATATATAATATAAGTAATCAAAATAGTAACAAAATTGATTTTTAATATATATAAAAACCTGAAAATATATAAAATTTTAATTTTTATATAACATAATATAAAAAATTAAAAAAAATAAGAAATTTCATTTTGACTTGCAGACCAACCTGTTTAACCTGTGTACCAAGAGAGCTAGGTATTTGCCTACCTAATAGCTATCACATAATCGATAATAAATGGAATATTTTTAAAGTGTCTTGAAGTACCATTGTAGCATTCGAATCCGATGGAAAATATTAAGCTACTAAGCTAAAACCTAAAGTTGTATGGCACCACCTTTGCTCAAGTTCACGTGATATCGATGTGACTATTTCACTCAATATATGTGTGTGTGTGTGTGGTGTGTGTGTGTGATCAACCCTATTATAACTCATTGACAGAGCATCAGTTTGGATTATCTGTTTTCCATCTGTATTTTTATTTAAAATTTATGTGCAAAGGTATCTTATATATTTATATTTTTATCTGTATTTGGTCTATTTAATATTCATGAAAACTATCATATTTTTCATCTATATGTATTTCTTGGCGATAATTTGCAAAAAAAAAGTTTGAAAAAAAGTGTCTATCATCTACCGTCTGTCGGATGTCAAACAGACCCAAAGTATTTAATAGTGCCACAGAATAATCTATAGTTACAGTCCAATATACTAAAATTATAAAAAGAATCAAACTCACTATACTAAAATTATAAAGAGAATCAAACTCACTAGAATTCTTCCCTTTTGTCTTAAACTAGGGTAAGTTTTATTTAAGGTACCTAAACTTTTACATTTGTAATAGAATTGTACCTAAAAACTTTTGTACTATGTATCTTAACTTTTTAAAGTTTCACCTAAAGTACCTTTGGATAGAATCTATCCATTTTGGTATTAAAATAGTGACGTGGCAACCGAACTCAAGTAAAAAATTATTTTCTCTATCCTAGTTGGCAAAGTAAGTTTCATTTATGGCATGTGAACTTTCTGATTTATAACAATTTAGTATCTTAAAAAAATAATTATACCATAACAGTACCCAAACTTTTAAAAATTTCACGCACGATGCCTTTTTCAAAATTTGACTCTTTATCATGTGACTCACTGATGTGAAACCCAAACTTGATTAAAAAAAATGACATCTCTTGATCCTAGTTAGCGTTTTTAAAATATTATTTTACTCTTTTTAACGTGGAATTGAAACTTTATTTTTTTAATTATCAAATATGTCCAATTTAGTCGAGTTAGTTATTAGAGTTAATTTTTTTCCTTTATTTTTTAGACATTGTAATGCTATCAAATAATCGCAATCTAAAAAATTAAAAGAAAAAATAATAAAAAATAAGAATAAAGTAGGAGGGCAAGGGAAAGAGAAAGAGAGTGAAGAGAGAGTTAAAAAAAATGTCAACTAGATATAGAGATTTTTTTCAAAAAATTTTTGTTCCATGTTAATAAGTCACATGAAAAATGGCCGCATTTTGAACAAAAGGTATCGTACTTAAATTTTTACAATTTGGTACAGTCATGGTACAATTTCTTTTGATGTATTAAACTATTATAAACAAGAAAGTTCATGTACTATAAAATGAAACCTATTCTAGCAATTAGGATAGAAAAAAAATTTTTTTATTCAATCTGCTTGACACGTCAATGTTTTAACAAAAAAATGGACAAATTCCTTCAAAGTATTATACATGAAATTTTTAAAAAGTTCATGTATTATCTTGGCACAAAATTTTTCTTTAGTTATAATTTCGTTACAATAAAAAGGTTCAGATACAGTGAATGAAACTTACTTTTTAAAACTATTACCCATTTTGGAAAAAAGAGAATTTAAAATGAAGATTTTTTTTCTTCTTTACTTTTTTTTTTTTTATATACTTTAAGGGCTAATAACTAAGAAACTTGCTAAATAAGTCAGGCTTACCTCACCTCTTAAGTTACCGAGTAAAAATTAAAAAAAATACAACAAACTTTTACAAGAACTACTTCTACTATTATTATTAGTGTAAATATAACGAAGGCTCTACTTTTAAGAAAGACAATAATTAACCCCCTAAAACAGTTGTAGGGCCTACACATATTATATGATGTCTGATTAAGTGTTTCTTACAATAGATAGATTTAAGAAAATCAAAATAAAAAATTGCCATGTGGTATTTATTTGTTGACATGGCAATATAATCCATCTCTTTTATTTTTGACAAACACCAAAACATCTATCTATTAACAACAACACAATCCTAAACCAAGACTATTGAACCTTTTTTTCATTTTCTAAATGAAAGTATATTTTCCAATGTCTTTTATTCTTTTTACGAAATATCTTTACTACTTATATCTACAAATTCCACTTTCACCAATGGAGATGAAGACAACGAGGGATGCATTTATAATGTAATTATTTTTATTAAGATATAAGTATTCAACTTTAAATCTAAAGTTCAATATCTTCTTATTGAACATTGCTATTAAAAGGAATTGTTGCATGATATTTAATTGTGTATTTACATTATGACAACGTTCGTTGTTGGATTTTACTGTAAATTTACAATGGATCCTTATTTATCTATCTAATCTATTTATTTCTATCTTTTCTTTCAAATAAGATAGAAAATGTAGTCTTTTATATCATTTTTTTTTAATTCTTTTCTAACTTTGTCAAATAAATGTTTCTCCTTTATTTCCTTTGCTTGTCCCTTTTCTATATACTAGACATAGTGTGAAAAGTCTTTATTGAAAATCTCTTATATTGAAATATATATTTCATTCAGAAAGATAGAAACGGATCCATTGACCTTGGTTTATACTATTATTATTGAGAGAAATAAGGTTTTGATTTTTGTTCAAAAAAAAAAATGGATTATAATTGATAGTCAACAAATAAGTATAGCATGATTTTTTTTTCTTTTAATTTTCTCTAATAATCTATTGTAAAGAACACATCATATAATATGGACCCTACAGTTCCTAAGAGGTTTGATTGCTAACTTTTAAAAAAAAAAAAGTAAGGTTGTGTAACCTCTTTCTATCTAACAAGAATCATACAAGCAATCAACTTTCTCACACAATCAATTGCAAGAAAGTTAAAACACATGAAGATTCAAAACATAACTTTTCACTAATAAAACAAATTCAAATCAATTAGATATTAGGGTTCACAAGATTCGGGGTACAAAGAATTAATCCTCCATAGGATTACAATAAACATAACAAATCTAGAGAAGTAAAGATTAACATCATAAAACAATGGAACCGTTGATTTATAGCAATCTCTAATGGATCTAAAGGAATTTTTCCTTCTTGGTGCTCTTTTCTCTCCTAAGGTTTTTGAAAATTGAAAGGATGACAAACTGAAAGGTTTTGGA